>PVLA01014025.1:0-33145 GCA_004027455.1 Hydrochoerus hydrochaeris
GGCACAGGACCAATTGCTGTCCTGCAGGCCCATGACGGGTAAGGCCTGGTTGGATTCATATGAAGAGTCCTTGACCTAAGACAGGCACTCTTCTCACAGGAACTGCCATACTCCCGTAAGTGATAAAGGAAACAATGTAGGGAGCAACATAATAGCCTCACGCGCATCTCTTCCTCCTGCAGGCATCCAGGTGCCTCGGCTTACATTTCCCAAACTAACTAAGTAACAAGATTGAGATGTTACAAAGATGAAAAAAGTTAATTAACACCTGCTAAGCCTGGGGCGCTTCCTGCTTGGGGCTGGGGGTTGCTGCCAAGGTTAGCATATATATATTCCAGCTTCTAAAAAATAAAGCAGATTCAGATTCACTCACAGACTGGGGTGCAGTGTTTTCTGTCTCTCAATCGCCGACTCCCTGACCACCTTTGGGAAACCCTAGCTCTGCCGCAGCTGGACTCCGGCAGTTAGGAAGGCCTGGGGTGAGTATGCTGTGACTCTGGGTTTTAATAATTACAAGTTATGCTAACGACATTGATAATCATTAATGCAATAATTCTCCTTCATCTCTGGATCACAGACATCTTTGAGAATCTGATGTGAGTTATGCAACTTCTACTCAGACAACTACCTATCCATACTGCAATAGGAATTATAAATTTGTAGTTTAGGGTGTATGGATCTGTTCATGGACTCCTGCTGAAGAACTCAAGTTGACAATTTTTTCCCACTTGCAGATTATCTTTTCACTCTGTTGATTGTTTTCTTTGCTGTGCAGAATTGTTTTAAATTTGATATAATTCCATTTGTTTATTCTTGTGCAATTGAGAATTAAACCTTGTGGTGCTATATCTTGTCGAATTTGGTTTCTGCTCAGGAAATCTTTGCCTCTATCTATGTCTTCCATAGTTTTACCATTTTTTCCCAGCAAGTTTACTATTTCTGCTTTTATATCTAGGTTTTCAATTCATTTAGATTTGATCTGAGTACAGTGATATATGTATCTAGATTCATTATATTGTTTTTCCTCAAACAGTTTTCCTTGGCCAAGTTGTTTAAGAGGTTGTCTCTCTCCAGTATTGTGTTATTGGCCCACTTATCAAATATCAGATGACAGTAGGTGAATGTGGCTGTTTGTGTACTCTTTATTTTTTTCATTAATCAAAATATCTGCTTTTGTGCCATTTACATGCTGTTTTCTTACTGTAGTTTTGTAGTGTAACTTGAAATTCTGGATTGTAGTTGTTTTTCATTTACTCTTGTCATTCAGAATTTCTTTGGCTAGTTTAGGTCTCTTCTGGATCAATATAAATTTTAGAATTGTTCCCCTATTTTTGTGAAAAATGCTGTTGGTATTTTTATTAAAGTTTGATTAAATCTATAAATCATTTTGGTAATATGGCCATTTTGATGACATTGTTTCTGTCTATCCAAGAACAGAGAAAACCTATCCATTTACTTATGTTCTCTTCATCTCTTTTTAAAAGAGTAATATATTGTTCATGTTCCAGTTTTTCCCCATGGTTTAGTTAATTCCTAGATACTTGACTTTTAAAAGCTGTGGTGAATGGTATTCTTTTACTAGATTTTCCTAGTTTTTACTGGGCTCATTTTTGATGTACAGGAACACTATTGATGCTTTTTGTGATGAATTTTCATCCTGCCATTGAGCTGTACTTCTTTACTATCTCTAAGAATCTTCTGCAGCAGGATTTTTGATTTTCATGAAAAATTCCATGTAATATGCAAATATGGGTAGTTTAAATTTTTGCCCATTTAAATCCTTTCTTTTACTTTCTCTTGTCTTATAACTCTAGCTGAAGTTTGAGTACTTCATTGAACGGAGGGCTGAGAGAAGACACTCTTATATGGCTTCTAAAATCTAAGATATAAAGAAATTTAAAATAAAATAGTCTGCCTTATAAATAAAAGATGCAATCAAAATGGGCTATTAATATAAATAGACAGCTCTCAAAGGATGAAAAATGGCCAATATATCTATGAAAAATGTTCACTCTCTGTAGCCATTAGAAAAATGCAAATAAAAATAGAACTGAGATTCCACCTTACTTGAGTTAGATGGTCTATTGTCAAATGCTCCTAAAGCAATAAATAATGGTGAAGTTTTAGGGAAAAAGGAAAACTTTCAGATTGTTGGTGGGAATATGAACTAGTAAAACCACTGGGGAAAATCAGTATGTAGAAACCTCAAAAAAGTAAAAATATAAACTTCATTTCATACAGTTAGATCTCTTAGGAGCATTGTCCCAAAACAGTAAAAGTAATCATATTACATTAATACATTTCATTCTCACATGTATTTAACTTATAATAGGTAAATAATGGAAGTGTCCTATTTCCTTATCAGCAGATGAATGGACAAAGAAAACATGGTCTATTTTATAGATGGAGTACTAATTGGCCATAAGGAAGGATGGATTTCAGTGATTTGTAAGAAAACGCAAATATCGTGAGACCATTATGTTAACTGATGTAAATCAGACACTGAAGGTTAAACATTGCATAGTTTGATTCTAAAGTGAATAACCTAAAATGTGATTGAAGAGCAAAATAAACAACATGTAATAGGCAACAAGAAGGCAGAATTTGTGGAGACAGGAAAGGGGCATGGCAAAGGAAGAAGATGGAAGAATGGAGTAGAGGAGTAAACACGGAAAAAGAAAATCAAGAACTCAGGCTATGCAAGGGAAGAAGTTCAAGGCTTGATAGCTAGTTACTTTTAAAGAGCATAATCCAAAATGAAAGTACAAATTTTTCTCACTTATGCTTCATTTCATTATTTCTTGTTAATTTGCTTCTATCTTAACTAATACACAGAAATTTTAAATAGTTACATGCAACCTAATCAAAATGTAATGACTTATATTTACTGAATTTATGCCAGTTTAAAATCTTTCATAAATTAAAGTATTTATAAATCTGAAAAATACCTGGAGGTATTGAAAGAATAAAAAAATTATATTTTGGACCAATTGGAGGAATTTTAACTTCATTATGTGAAACTTGTACACAACTATATTTCCCTACCTCTAGGCAATGAAAGTGGAAAAGAATATACATGAAATGTATAGAAAACCTTTTTCTAACTTTCAGAACAATAACCAAGCTTATGTGAGAGTCATGACAAAAATATAGAAATGCTTCCTTATTCCAGTATTTCCCCTCTCTTTCTTCCTCTTCAGTTTGGTCCCTAACCACCTGACTATGCAGTTAAGTAATGCAAGTTCCTTAATTTGTTTGGGTTTTGGCTTTTTCATTTATTTTTTCCAGTTTTTAATTTATTAGTACATATTTTCAGTACATAATAATCACACTTCTTGTGGGTAATTGGTGCATGTACATAACAAATGTTTATAATTTTCTTTAATACTCTTCCTTGTCCTTTCTTCTCCATAACTCTGTCTCTTGATTCCCTTCCCTTTTGCAAAAGATCTATTTCCTTTGTCTTTTCTTCCCTAGCATCTATCTTTTATTTTGCTCTTTATGTTTTGATTTTCTCATATAAGAGATAACATTATATATATATATATATATATATATATATATATATATATATATATGTAAGGTTTGGAATTCCAATTTACCAAGCTATTCCTCAACTAGGCATATGCATTTAAAGAAAAAGTTTATACAGAATGACTTTTTTCCCCCTATGGATCAAACTCACATTCTCACGCTTGCCAAGCAGGTACTGCTGAGCTAAATCTCCAGTCTATACTGAATGTCTTTTGAGGTGACTTTTCTCATTAAAATTGAATCTATCTTTTAATATTTAGATCTTTGTTCCTTTAAATTTTAATTAAGTGCATGGTAAGACATACAATTCTAGCTTTAATCTTTGGCATATGGAAAGACAACTTGCCAACATTGTTTATTAAAGAGGCTGTCTTTTTTCTAGGGAAGTTTCTTGGTACCTTTTGTCAAAGATGAAGTAGCTGAGTGTGCTTGGAATTTTTTCTGCATCTTCTCCTCTATTCCCATTCATCCTCAAGTCTGTTTTTGTTTGCTAGTTTATTTTGTTTTGGGTATAGTTCTTTCAGCCAGTACCATGCTGTTTTTAATTACTGGAAAAAGAATAGCTAAAATTCTTGAGGACATAGTATAAGCAAAAATTTTTTATGTAAAAAACTTCAATTGCAAAAGATTACAAAGAATCAACAACTAGGATCATACTAACTTTAAAACTTTTGCACAGCAAAAGAAAGCACAAGTGGAAGAAAGTGACAAATCACAGCATGAGAAGAAGATTTAACCGTTATTCCTCATACAAAAGACTAATATCTAGAACATATAAAGAACATTAAAAATTCAGATACCCCAAATTTAAAGACCCAATCTAGAAATACACATCTGAAATAAATACACATCAGATGAAGAAATATAACCAGCAAATAAATATATGAAAAAATTCTCATAATCACTAGTCATTCAAGAAATGCCAATTAAAAGAGCACCGAGAATATATCTCCTCTAGAAATTAAGGCTGTCTTCAAGAAATGAGTCAGTGACACATGCTAATGAGGCTGTGGGAAAAGGTGCGCTTCTCCAATCCTGGTGGGAGTTTCATTTAGTACAACCACTATGGAAATCAATGTGCAGATTTCTCAAAACCTGACACTAGAGGCTTCATTTGAGCCAGCTATTCCCTTTTTGGTATCTTCCCAAATATGTCAAAAGCTCATATCAGTACGATCTCTGAACACTCGTGTTTGAGGTAGCACAGTTTGTAAGAGCTGAATGTTGGAAACAGCCTAGATACCCATCAACCAATGAATGGTTTCAAAATATGATTTTTATATACAATGGAGCACTACTCTACTATAAAGAAAAATAAACTTGAGACATGTTTAGGTAAATGAATACACCTCGAGACCATACCCATACGTGAAATAAATCATACACACAAGTTTACATATCTCATTTCTCTGTAGTGAGAAACCCAAAGGGTAAATAAGAAGAAAACAGAAGAGAGATATCAGGAAATAGGAAGAACATATTCAAATGGAACAGGGAAAAAGGACGAGAAGGCATGGGAAGAAAAAGGGATTAAAGAGGAGAATGAAAGGAAAAATAGAAACAAAGCTTTGGTAAATGGGGAGAGAATAAACGGTTGAAGGGAGAAGAGGGCAATGGGAAAAAAAAGAAGAATCAGAATATCTTATGTACAGGTACAATTTCCTTATGATGCACAGCTCATTCTGTATAGCAAGCATGTACTAATAACCATAAATTTTAAAAAGCAGAAAAAGTGAAGCTAACACTCTATCTCTTTATGCTGCGCTGAGGCTCTAACGCAGGTCCTCGCACACACTAGGCAATAGCAGTGAGTGCACACAGGGCTCCTAATTCAATTAAGTCACTAAAATGTATTTATTAATTTATATTTTATATATATATATATATCAATTATTTTTTCCATATTTCTTTCTTGCTTCTTTCTTTTTTTGTGCTACTGTTATTAAATCCAGGTTCTCTGTGCTGAGCTAAGTTATCTAGGCAGGCCTTGAAGCTACTATCTTCCTTCCTCACCTTCCTGAACCACTAGCGTTAAAGGCTTCTCTCACATCTTGGAAAATATCTCTGATATTTTTTTGTTTGTTTGTTTTGGTTTTTTTCTTGTTGGTTTGTTTTTTGTGTTTTGTTTTTGTGGTACCGGGGATCGAACTCATGACCTTGCACTTGACAGGCAGGCTCTTATGCCATTGAGCTAAATCCCAGGCCCCTGTGATTTTCAAATACAAGAAAATTACAAAACTACCCCACTGTAGAGGAAATCCATGCAGCTCTGTGTGCTAATCTAGACCTCAACTCCAAACAGAACTTGTAGCCAAGGATCACCTCATTTTAACTGAAACTAACTTCATAAAATAGGAAATTAAAATCTTAGGTTTACCAGGTGTTAGCCAAATGGTCCTAGGTAAATTGTATAAAGTTATAAGCCTTAGTTTCCTAAACTGTGGTATAGAGGTAAAGATAATATCTAGGTTAAGAGCTAGTTGACACTATTTATTTAAAATTCTGTCTACAAAGTAGTAATTATTTACAAATATTAGCTTTTATTATTATGTTCTAAGGTTGCATACATACACTAGAAACATGTCTTCAATTTACAGACCCAGGCCCAAAACATCTATCTTTAAATGACAAAAGGGCAAAATAATGCTAATAAAATGAGTGGTGGAGAAATGGGTAGAATTTAAGTATAAGTGCTATTCTTTACCCATTTTAAATATCAGATTGTCAAAATTACTTTTTGAACTGTGTGGAATTTTTTTTTTTGCAAGACCGACTTCAATATCATTTAAAGTTAAAAGAAAAAATTTAGGAAATTTTGTTATTATTTAAGCAATTAACTTAGGATATGGATAGTATGAGAGGTTATATATGTAGACTTCATTTTAAGGAACAATTTCATGCAGTGTTAAAATTCACTTTAGTGAAAAATAAAAAAGAGACATTATATATTATCCTAACCAGAAAAAAAGAGCTAGCTGACAGCTGAATCAAAGGACGAGAATATCATGGAACAGGACTGGGGTCATAAAAGCATGTTCATTTATTTTTTCATTTTCCCAAACATCTAGTATCTGATTTTTTAAAAAGTTTATTTACTGTGGCAATAAAATAATAAATTATATAAATTAGGAAGATAATTTAACCTCAATTTTCAAATTATAGGAATTTTTCTGCACATTTCTTTTTTGTTTGTTTTGTTCGTTTTTTGTAGATACTGGGAATTGAACTCGGTATCTTGTGTTTTCCAGGCTGGCACTGCACCACTGAACTACATTCCTGGACCTATCTGTACTTTTATTAACCAGTTAGGATTGAGTTTTTCTATAAAAATTCAATCTGGCTTCTTTCCAGATGCATTGCGATGGACTTTGTGTTTTAACACAAAACTTAATTTCCAAGGCCCTTTGTAAGTTTCTGTGCTCTATATTAAGCACATGCCTTTGTTCTATATAGCTTAGTCACTCAATTATCAAAATCAGGACACCTCATGACATTCCTAAGCTTACCAATGACAATCACTTTGGAACAGAAAGGTTAACCATTTTTTCTTTAGATAGACAATATGAACATCTGCCAAGAGAAACAGATGATTCATGAAAGGACACTAAACAATTGTGGAGAATCTCTTGAAAAGTAACCATGTAATGTATAAAGCAACAGTTTCTGATGATTCACTCAGTACAACAGAACAGATATATAAATGAAGATATTTTGAGAAAAAAAGAGTGGGTCAGGGACAGGGAAGTCTGGATATGTTTACTGTATCACCTGCAAATATATTCATTAATCATAAAACAGAATATTAAATATAGTGTGTTCCCATGCTTGTAGGATTCAAGCCTTCCACTTGAAGAGAAAATGTTAAACAGCCAACAAGGGCTGACCCTCAATATTTTTGTTCATCTGCAAGTGTGTACATGAAGAGCAAGTTCAATATTTTCTCAGACCCTTTGTGAGAAGCATGTGGCTGCATAAATGAGTCCTGACTGTAATACAGAATACACGTTTCTGTTCCTTCTTACTTGACTAAATTGAAGCTGTGGCAACTTTGTCTTCTATCCGGAAAAACAACTTGTTGACTCTGCTTAAACTGCTGATTGCATGTGAGGCTGCTGCCTTTCTGAAATCACGTTGCTGAGTCACTCAGAAACCCTGTTTGGGTATGGTTCATTAAACCTAGCTGGAGTATGACTCCAAACAAAGATGCTTATTTAGAGTGCATTTGTCCTTGTTTTGAGCTCTATCCTGATGAAAATTTGTACTCTGATTTTTTTAGAAGCAAGACTGGCATAGGAAATGGTAGCTGCCTCAAAGAAAAAAAATTTAAAAAGGACAAGTCAAAGTGAGAAGAGGTAATGAGCTCTGAATATCAGAGAAGGTGCACTCCTGTGGCATTTTAAACTATTTTTATTTAGAGAAAAAAAGCAAAACAGAAAAAAGGGTAGAAATAATACAGAATTTAAAAAAAAATAACAGTAAGAAATGACTAGTTGATAAATTCATCTTAACTCTTAATGCAGCCAGGCATTTATTTTACTTGGGCTGGATTAATGAGATAAGGTAATGATAATGCTAAGGTAGATATCTCTTAAAACAAATACAGTAGTATACCCACATATACCTGTGTGTGTGTGTGTGTGTGTGTGTATATATATATATATATATATATATATATGGTGTAGTATATTTGGCATGGTATTACATATATTTATATGTATACATGCATCATAAATTGTATAGCATATATTATAATTAGATACATATTTCCAATAGTTTTGCTACTTCCTTGAGGTTTCATTTCATGTATTACATTCATTATACAAGAGAAGGAAACAACTATTTTGTTTCCTTAGGATATGTAATCTTAGAAAAAAAAAGTCTTATAGAATGTAGTTAAGAATATTTGATTCTTTATGAAAAGCCATGGTAGAATTTTTCCTTACGTTATAGCAACTTGATTTGCTGTTTCAGAGCAACTATTTCTTTTGCTATTCTGGGCACCGAGTCACACAATTGATTGTGTTTTGCTCTTTGCCCTGGTTACTTAGATGCTCAGAGGCTCTTTTAACCCTGAAACAAAATAAAACTACAGGGACTAATAGTAATTGCTATCTAAATTCATATAACATAAAATAATTATTTCTGTTTATTATTTATCAATGATGGCAATTAATTTTACCATAACTACTATCATGAAACTCAGAACCACCTTTTAGGCTCATACAGACATTTTATTTGTACAGAAAGACCATTCTCAATTTCAATAAAGTTAGATTAAAGCCTGGATGTTCTAGAGACTCAATCTCAAATATTTTGATCATCTCCCTCCACCATAAGCAATTTCATGCTCCACTAAATTTAACATTCAAGAACTAAATGATGCATCACATAAACAGTTGAAGAATATTCTTAATAAATCCATTCCATTGGATGGTTAGATCAATGTGGTCAACATATATAATGTGAGGCAATGATCTGGAATTATAATACTGGTAGATAAACTAATACTTACAAAATTATGCAACGTCTCAGTAGCATACTTACTTATGACTATGGATGAGAGCATTCAAGGCCAGGCCATCAGACCAGCTGGTGGTGAAATTGATGACATTAACTTGTGGATAATTACGAGTTGATTGTCGGACCCAGCTCAAGAGAATCTTTTCACTGTTGGTTTGTTGCAATCCAGCCATGATATTTTTCATTACATTTTTGACCTATATTTGGTAAAGATATGTTTGTAAGAAACACATTTGCTGAAGAACTCTACAATATTTAATGTGAATGTCCTTAATTTTTAGTGATAAACCATGACAACTGTAGAGCAAATTTGGAATGAGAAGTAATAGGTTTTATCAAGACTGAACCTGCTGTAACTGGTTAGGAATTTCACAGGTTGGAGGTTATCTCATATGATTTATTAAATATGCTCATTATTAGTCCTGAATTCAGCCATAAAAAAATTTACTGTTTTAAGAACTGTTCATCTTCTAGTTTTCAATGGATAGGTTATAGAAGAGGGGGCACAAAACATTAGACTTACTGTTAATCAATAACAAGATCAATCAGTGATTTTTGAAATATAGGAAGAAGAGCACAGCAGATAAAAAATAAATTTAAAGTTTAGGCTCAAATTTTGTCTTTGCTTTTAACTAATTGTGTTAATTGGGCACCTTAATCATTTTAGGCCTCAGTCATCTATGCAAACAAAATTGTTGGAAAAATTAAAAAATACTGTAAAACTTAAAGAAAAATTTAAGGTCTGTGCTATAACGTATTGAAAATTAAGCTTGTTGACAAAAAGAAAAAAAGGAAGAATACAGAAAATATTTCAAGTTTGAATAGTGAGATAAACAAAAACTTAATAAAATAAAATAAAGAATTATTTACACCTAAGAGCTGCAGATATGTGTGGTTGGCTTTACATTCATTAACAAGAGTCAGTACATTTGATCCTCTTGTAGGACATGTTTATGTGAAAATGCTATTCAGCTGTTTATTGTATTTCAAAGTTTCATTTTTCGGAGTAACCTTTTACAGAAATCCATTCTAAGTATTTTTTTTCTGCATCTCAAGAATATAGTGACACCTTGTTATAGAACATGCTATTTACATATTCTATCAAGGGAATATTTATGAGAAACCTGATGGAAATATATAAGTAAATTTGATTAGTTTTAATACATAGAGCTTTCCTTTGGGAAGTGTAAAGCACTACCAAAATTTAATCAGATGATGAATATTTATTGTGAACTCTAAATACGAACTTTCAGTTTGATTTTTCATCTATGTAAGAGTTAACAAGTGCTTTTTAGGTAAATTTTGTTCTTTGTTTCTTTTCATGTGATTCAAACCCAGGACCTTATGAATTCTTAGCAAATTCTCTACTTCTGAGCTACACCCCCAACTCTGATTTGTAGTTCTTGACATATAAATTTATTCTTGAAATTATCTGTACTAATTCTGACCACCCTTATTTCTGCTACTTTATTGGCCACTTTTAAATCCTTAATAAAGTGGTTTTCATTGGTATTTCAATCAGGAATGCATCAACATACTTTTGGAAATATGTCTACTTTCTCTATATTGGTTCTGGCTATCAAAAAGGAAGAGTTAATAAAAAGGAAGAGCAGTGTTTTCCTTTTCTGATATCTTATTTAATCTCATTATTCAGAGTACTGTAATTTTCAATGCAAACATCTTTTATGCTGTTTGTTAGACCTATTCATACATATTTCATTTTTTGATGATATTATGAAAGATGCTACTGCACTAATTTTTCTCTCAGTGAGCTTTTATTTGTATATAGAAATGTTATTAATTTTGGATTGCTGACTTTTCCAGCTATGCTACTGAATTTGGGTATTACACCTCACTCTACCTTTTTTGGTGGAATTTTTGGGATCTTCTATGTAGTTACCACAAATAAAGGTAGTTTAACTTCTTCCTTTCCTATTCTTATTGCTTTTATTTCTTTCTCTTGTTTAATTGCTCTGGTAATGTTTCTAGAACTATGTTGAAGTAGACAGGTAACAGTGGAATACTTGTCTTGTTTCTGATTTTAGAGTGAAAACTTTCTTTTGTACATTTTGTATGATGTTAGCTGTTGTTTGTCATAGATGGTTTTCATCAGATTGAGATAAAGACCACCTATTCCAATTTTGTATAGGTTTTTGTTTTTTATGAACAGGTGTTAAACTTTATCAGATGTTTTTTTCTGCATCTGTTGAGGGGCTCATATGGTTTTTATCTTTGGCTTTGTCAATATAGTGTGTTACATCTATTATTTATGTATGTTGAACCATCCCAGCATCCCTGAGATGAATCCTACTTGGTCATGTTGTATAAAATTCTTGATGATTTGCTGCATTCTGTTTGCCAGTATCTTACTAACAATGTTTGTATCTATGTTCATTAGGAAGATTACCAAAAAAGTAGTTCTTTTTGGTTGGATCCTTCTCTGGTTTTGCTATCACAGTAATGCTTGTTTCCAGCAATGAATTTGGGATTATTGCTTCCCTTTCAATTTCATTAGTAGCAGTACATCTTCATTATATTTCTTTTAGAACAAAGCAGTGGATATGTCAAGATGGGCTTTTTTTAGTATTTTTTTAAATTCTTAAATTTCATTGATTGATACTGGTTTATCTAAGATTTTTGTACCTTCTTGATTCAGTTTTGGTAATTTATATGTATCTAGCAATATGTCCATTATTTTTGCATTATCCAGGTTGTAAGAGTACATTTTCTCAAATTAGGTATTGGTACTCTTTTAATTTCTGTATAAATCATTGTGATTTCACCCTTTTTATTCCTAATTGTACAGATTTGAGTCTTTTTATTTTCTTTTTATGAGATTGGCTAAGGATTTGTCTATTTTATTTACTATTTTAAATAACCATCTCCCCTATTCACTGGTTCTTGGTATTGTTTTCTTAGCCTAAATTTCATTAATTTCTGCTTTGATCTTTATAATTTCCTCCTTTGTGTGAACTTTGGGCTCAACTTGCTCTTCTTTTACTAGATGCTTGAGGTTCAACATTAAGTTATTTATTTGAGCTCATTCTGTTTTTCTGAATTTCTCAAATTCACTGCTATAAATTTCCCTCATATGACTCCTTTTGTTATGTCCCATAAATTGCAATATCTTGAACTGGAATTATCATTTAACTATAGAGAATGTCTAATTTTTCTTTGATTTTATTTGTGACTTATTTTTGTTCAAAAAAGTGTTATTCAATTTCTATGTGTTTATGTAGTTTTTGAGATTTCTTTTTCAATTGATTTACACTGTTTTGTACTATGATCTGATAATATTTGCATGGAATAATTTCAGTTCTTATGCATTTCCTAAAGAATGTTCTGTGAGCTACTATGAAATCTATTTTGGAGAAAATCCAATTGTTATCTAAGAATCTGTATTCTGTTGTGGGTTGGAACACTGTAGATATATATATATATATATATATATATATATATATCTACATATATACTAAGCCTGTTTGTTCAAAGGGATTTTTCAGGTGTGTTACTGGTTGATTTTTTTACCTAGTTGATGTATTTGTGACAGTGTGATGTTGAAGTCCCTCATTAAAACAATATTAGTGATTATTTGATTTTTCGTGCCCTTTAATATTTAATTTATATAATTTTGTACCCTGATATTTTGTCCATGTGTATTTATGATTGCTATCTCTTCCTCTTTGATTGTTCCTCTAGCAAGTATATAATGACCTTCTTTGTTTCTTCTAATCAGTCTTGGCTTAAAATCTACTTTGCAGATAGAATAGCTACACCCACTTTTTTCTAGATTCTTGTCTCATGGAATATTATTTTCCATCCTTTTACTTTCAGGGTATGTACTTTTTAGTTAAATGTGATGCTTGTATGCAGAACATTATTAGATCTTTTTTCTTGATCCATTTTGACAGTCCATTTGTTTTGATTTGTGAATTCAGCTCGCCTGCATTGGTGGTTATTATATATATACATATATATATATATATGTATATATATATATACATATACATATATATATATACATACACATACATACTTATCCTTGTTATATTATTTTTCTGTTGTTGGTTCCTTTTCTTTTCCCTCCATTTAATTGCTTGCTTGCTTGTCTGGTGGATTCATTAAATTGTTGCTTTTTTCTAGAACACCATTCAGAATGATTTGAATACTGGTTTGATGAGTATGAATTTCTTCAAGTGTTTTCCATCATGGAAGTATTTATCCATAAGTTTTGAAAATAATTTTGAGGGGTACATCATTCTAGGTTAGAGATTGTTTCTTTTAGGACTTGACATAATTCACTCCAAGCCTTCCTTGATTTAACGGTTTATGTTGAAATGTATCCTATGATTCATATTTTAAGATTTCCAATGTAAGTATATTTTTAATGAAAGATACAATGCAAATTTTAGAACATATTATTAAATTTACTTTGAAACACGTTTAAAAAGATTTGAGAGAGCTTTATAAATATGATAATATTTTAAATATATGAAATATTTGTCATCATACTTTGATAGTTGTATCTATTATTTAGGGGTAGATTGCTAACTCTTCTTAATTTATTCCTTAGGTATTTTTAGTCAGTTCCTTAGTGAGTTAATAGGTCAAATAATTATATAAGATACATTATTTTTCACATCAATTTCTAAAATTATAAACTGCATCACCCCAATATACAGCAATTTTAGGATGTGTACTTTTTGTCCTATGCTGAATGAGGCTTGGAATTAGCAGACACTGGCACAGTTGTTGTGATGGCTTTTCACTGATCAGGCAATCGTCCAATGAAAAATGGAATTCATTTGTGAAATGCTTGGCCAGACTTCCCTATATGTACATAATGCTAGAGGACAACCGTTTATTGAATCCAAAAGTCCTTTACCATCATTATGTCACTAATTCATTTTAAGACTCTCAGCTCCTTTTGGTATTGCTTATTCTTGGGAGAAAATGATGCTGTGAAAAAAATAACAGGTAATATGTGATAATTACTATTTTTTGCCTATACACAAGTAATCAAAAAATCACTGAGCTGGTCCTAAAGGTAATCTGATAATCAGAAAATCTTGTTCTCGGGGCTAACTGTTTCTCGGAGGTAAAGAATCAAATGAGTGTGTGAGTGTGTGTGTGTGCTATGAATTTTTTTAAATAAATTGTTGAAATGTTATTGAGGTGTAATTTTCACAAAAAACAAGTTATTTGGGTAAATAGTGTAACTTGGCCATGACAAATTAGTGGGATTCTCAGTGAGAAGGACTTATGTCACTGTCATCAGTCATCCTCCATGTCCTAGCCTTTTCAGGAACTGCCTAATTTGGAGAATCTGTAACCCCAGGCTATACCCTTCCCAGGGAAGTCCATTATCTAACAGCTGATGGAAAGGAGTGGTATAAACACTCAGCAAATCTAACTCTACTTAGACCACTCTAAACTCTCATTCTAACTCAAATTTCACAATACAACAGAATAAGGATGCTGTTGAGCCAGTACCAAAACTGTAGGTCTTCTTCCTTACACACTGGCCTTCCCTGGGTATTAACTTAAAAACCTTGGCTTAATAAAAATGCTGCCTGCTATACTCAACCTCAAAACTCATTTCTCAGAACTCGATCTGCGATGAAGATGAGGTGTACTGGAGGATCAGTGATGAATGAACAGGAATAGTATTATACCAGGAAAAGATATTCTCTAAAGCTTAGCAGAAGAGCAGAGCAAGAACTATATCACACAGAAGTTAGTCCTCACATAGGTGTTCATCGAAAGGGTTTATAGCAGTGCAAAAGTCACCACTCTCTTATAATAAACAATTGAAATATTTCAGTGTGAATTAGCCTTGGAATTCAGTACTTTCCATGAATTAGACAAAAAAAAAAGTAGAACCGGAGCTGAGTTTACCATTAAAATAATGATTTCTATAGAAAAGGAAACAAGAGAAAGTGCCATGCAAGCAATGTATGCCTCACAATTTTGTTCAAAGTCACTTACTCCTGAAGGCATTCATTATTTTTTCAGGATAACAATATTATTTGAAGTAGAAACTGGGAAAAGAACGATGGGGAAGTAGAGCTGGAAGATATTCAAAGAGAAGTTCTCCACAGCACTATTAATAGCATAATATGTGCTGTGGGAATAAAGCGTTCCCATTTTTTGTTTCTTAATACCATTTTTAATCTGATAAATATGGAAAGTGCATTAAGTTGGGTAGACTTTTTGTTTAATCATTGCTTTATTCAAAGGCTCCTTCTTTTTAATTGTGGAGCACATTTATGTTCTTGGTAAAAAAATAAAGTATCTTTTGGGATTCAGTGAGGTATGATGAAGGATATTGAGCAGAATTTTTAAAAACAACATGTTCTGTGGTTTTGAGAAAATGCCACAGGATGTCAGAAGAATGAGGTAAGGAGCCAAAGGCTGCGAAGTTTCTACTTGCAATTACAAGGAATTGGTAATTCAAGGACACAGGTGAAAATAGCAGGATGTAAGAGATGTCTCAGGCAAGGGAAAAACTGAAAAGCATCCCTTGAAATATTCCAGGGTAAAACCTCCTCTTCTACATGCTAACTGTGCCTCCTACTCGGCCCGATTGAAACAAAGAAACAAGCAAATGGAGAAAATATCACTTGTGAGAGTCTTGAAGTTTATGTGGAATTGGAAAGAGTTTTGAGGAGCTAAGAAAGGACAAAATCATAAGAGTTAATATGATAATAGCATTGAAATACTTTTTCAAATCTCTGTGTCTTTCTAACATATCCTTGCTTTATCATACCTAGTATCTTTGATACTCAGTATGGTCTGAAAACTGAATTTACTCCAGAACCAATGTATTACTATGTCATAATATATACAAATATAATGGAGGATGTGTGAACAACTTTTATAACAAATTTCCCAAGTACTACTTACATCTGTTACATTAAATAATGAAAAAGCTTTGTTTATGCATATGTTTTTTTTTCAGTTTTATTGTATTTTAACATAACAGATCAAGGGAAAACTGTCCCTTCTTTAAATTATTTGGAGAAGTACTAAGCAATGGAAGGAAACTAATTTGAATGATGGTGGTGTATCTTGCCTTTGTGTTTCAGAAAATGCAGGAAATTAGTCAAATTAGCTCATGTGAGTTTCTCATGATCTATTTTCCATTTAGCAGTTATGGTCTGTCTCTCTTTGTCTCTGTCTCTGTCTTTGTCTCTTGGTCTGTCTCTCTCTCTCTCTAAAACACTGTTGAGCTTGTTCAGAGGAGTGTGTGTCATAAAAATATATGGGAACCAACTGAAAGACCAGCATGACTGTTGACTTGAGGGGGTGCACCTGTGGCCTCCATTCTATTTTCTGCAGAACAACACCAATGTAAAATTCAAGAGAAATATCAACTCTACTAAATGAAAGTGATAACTACTACATGAGGAAAGAGCTTTGAATATCATGTTCAATGAAAGAAGCAGATGAAAATGACAAATTGATAGGAAATGTCCAAAAGTGCAAATATGCAGGTAAATCAATGATTGCCTGGGCTAGAGTAGGGGTGAAGAAAGACTAAATTTACAAAGAAATTTCTTTGCAGGTTGGTGGCAAAAGGTCTAAAATTAGACTGCTGTGATGGTTGTGCACCTTTATAAATAACCTCACAACTTTGCTTGATTAGGCAAAATAACTATTGTTTCCTTTAAATAGTTTGAGAACCTACTGATTGACAGGTTGAAATCAAACTGGTACATCCTGACTTTGATACTTGAGACAGGAAAATTTTGGGAAGAAATGCTATATCTCAATAGATCTTTAATCTAAAATTGCAATTCCTATTATAAAGAAGGAATATATATATATATATATATATATATATATATATAAATTGTCCTCTAAAATCTTAAAATATGAATGAAAAATGTATTGATGTCTATGATAGATCTCAGAAGTGATGCACTGTGCTGAGAATTTTATAAACATTTTTTCATTTATCTCATCAATCTATCTATGTATTTTTTTACCCCTTTCTGTAGTGAAAAGGCAATTGCTTATTAAGACATGACATTGTATCTAGTGTTACTGAGATGGTAAAAGGAAAAAATTAAATATAAGTTCCTATTACTTTGATTAAAAAGCATATGCAGTATATAGTTTTCACTTAACCTTGTTTAATTCTATAGAGGTCAGATAAATATAGATATTCAAAAGACTCTATATTCAAATGATAGAGAAAAAATTAAATTTTGAATCAGATTGTGAAGTGAATTTGTGTATGTAATTACATTCATAAATATATATGCCATTGATTTATTATTAATATTAGTTTACATTGAGAATACATGAGACTCATAAAATCTCATTTCTTTGTTATTTATAGTCAGGTTAAAAAAATAAAAAAATAACCTTTGGTTAGGATTTTTGTCTTTTTTGCCTCATTCTTAATGAAATAAAAGTTAGAAAAATATTCCCACAAATTTGCCAGAAACCATTTTATATTCTTCTGACTCTATCTCAGTTGACATGAGTTATGCCCACACTATAATTATGACTTGATATTTTCAGAGGTATATATGTTTGTTTATGTGTCAGGTCAAGGGTAAGAATGTAAAAAAATGGATTAGGGAACATTCATTCGAAATTTTACCTGCCAATGGAGGATTATATTCCAAATCAAACCAAGAGTCAGTTTATGATTTCCATCAACTATGTCAGTACTTCCAATATTCACTAAATCAACCTGTTAAAGAGAAAGGGAAAATATTTGAAGGCAGAGACCACATTTGTACTTGTAATGCAAGCAACTATGAACATAAATGGTTTTGGTTGTAAGAGAATATGTAACAGTATAACTTTTTAAAAAGTAAAATAAAAACAAATGAATTTTTAAATTCACTTTTCTTAACAAACAACTACACTAACAGAAATATGACATGAAAATATGTTTAGCATATAAATTTATTACTGCAGATTAAATAGGGCAATTATTATCTCCAAATAATGTATACAGCAGTCATAAATCATATACAATGCCTAAATTAAGACATGCTTCCTACTACAAAATTGCGACTAATAAGGAAAAAAAGGAAAGAAAAGTAAAAAAGGAGTAAGTCCATTACTTCTTCAGTCTAACTCAGAGAGCTCTTATAATTAAAGGTGATAATATTTGACTAAAAGCTGCTTTTGGAAAAAAATGATAGAACCCTAATAAACAATGGAAATAGTGGTTAGTCCTCTTTTTCCTACTCAAAATAAGTTGGGGAATCAAAATCTAGCAGGGTTTCATTTTTAAGGAAAATTTCCATACTATGGATTTTCCCTCAAAATTTCACATGCTGGAAGCTTGATCCGCAATGTACTAGTGTAGAGAGAGATGATAAAACCTTCAAGAAGTGGGAGCCTAGTGAGAGAGGATTAGATCAGTGGTGGTAATACCTTCAAAAGTGATTAATACCTGTCTCCAGGAAGAAGGTTAGTTCACAGGAGCATGGATTGGTTAACACCACAGAGACTTATTAGAGAACAGGTTTGAATTTCTCAGTTGGCTCTTTTGCTTCCTTTCTTACCAGATGACCATGCTCATTTGCACATAAGCCCACCATGTGATATCACACTCTGTGAAGCCCTCACTAAAAGAGATGCCGATACAGGACCTTGGAACCCCAGAACTGCGAGACAAATAAACTTATTTTTTTTGTAAGTAACTGGTTTCATGTATCTTGTTATAGAAAGAACAGAATAAGATACTTTATGTCACCTGCCCTTCATGAATCTATTATTTGTAGCTAAAATTTTGTTAAAAATAAAAAAAAATTCCATGAAAAAGTGTTTAACAGTATCAAGCAGATGGGAAGTATGATTTATATTTGCAATGAGTTTTTGCTGCACAATCATAATGTCTAATATAAAAAGGAGCAGTGATTTCAAATACTAGTGAGGGTGTAGAGAAATTGTGTCACTCAAATTTTTCAGGCAAAAAAGGTAAATGGTACAACCACTCTGGAAAAGAGTTTGGCAATTTCTTATAAAAATAACAATGTAATTCCTGAATTAGGATTTTCAATTTTTATTTAAAAGAAATGAAAATTTATGGTTTTAGAAATATAGTATATAATTCTGGCTTTATTTTTATAAGTCAAACACCCAGAAAACGCTCATGATCTTCAAGGGTGAAGAACTAATCAACTGAGGTAGAACAGCACTATTTAATAACACAAAAATATGAATAAACCATCTACTGGTATATGCAGTAACTTGGGTGAACTTAGTGGAGGCTGAAATGTGAATAAAAAGTCAGTATTTAGTGTGTTGTATACTGTATGATTCTCTATCTGACACTCCTGGGATGAAAAATTATACAAATGGAGAAGACAGTATCAGTTTCAAGAGTATATATATATATAGAACTACTGGTAGAAGTAGTTATACAAAGGTATCACAAGGCATCCTTGGAATTAAGTGTCATGAATCTTGACAGGGGGCTGGGGATTTAGCTCAGCAGCAAAAGTGCCTGCCTTGCAAGCACTTGGTCATCAGTTTGATCCCTGGTACTGATAAAAACTTTTAAAAAAATCATGGATATACAAACCTACACATATGATAATACTACACAGAACTAACAATGTGTATGAACTCACAATTATTAATAAAACTGGAAATATCTATATACTACTGAAATATTGAATTAGTGTTGACATCCTATTGTTGATAAACTTCAGTTTTGCAAGTTCCCAGATTATATTAATTAATGACTCACGAAGAAGAAAGCACTATTCTCTTCATTTCATATGGAGATTCCTCATATAGCAGCAGAGGACAAGAAGTCCTCCACATGTAAAGGCCATTATAAATTTAACAAATCATTCATTGATTCACAAATACATTTAGACTTCATTCCACACACTGATGTACTTATATCACTGAAAAGACAAACATTTCTGAAGTTATGGTATTCTAGTGAAAGTGATAATTAGATCATAAATTATTGATAATTTGATTAATTGGCAAAGAGCATGTACTTTGTAGAAACAATTATGCTCAGGAAATTAATGCTGATAGTTACATTTTGATTCGTCATACAGATGATCCTGGGAAGACTTAGAGCAAGCAATAGATACATCCTATCCACCATGACAAGACTTCTCACTGAGTCAGCAGAGGGATATGTTCAGGCACTATTCTTAGCCTTGCTAAAAAAATTAAAATGGAACCCCAAATAAAAAGAAACTCATAATAGGAGGCCAAATAATGAAACTAATTACAATTATATAGGTTCTAGCATTTCTGCTTCTATATATAAACTATATCAAGAATTAAAAATAAGAATTGAAAGAAGATACTTGACCTATACCTAAATAGAAATGACCCAAATGGCACTGACAGATGAAAGTGTGTGTGTGTGTGTGTGTGTGTGTGTGTGTATTTATAGTAGTAGTAGTAGTGGTGGTGGTGGTGGTGGTAGTAGTAGGACAAAAATCTTAAGCCATAAAAAGAAATGAAATTACAATACTAGCCATATCAGTGAACCTTAGAAATAATGTAAATAAAATAAACAAGACACAGTGCAACAAATATTGTGTGTTTCCACACAGGTGAGATATCTAGAATCATAAAATTTATAAAGACTGAAAGAATGGAAGTTATCAGGGTTCGAGAGAGAGGAATGGAGAATTTCCTTTAGTGAGTGTGAACTCAGTTGTGCATGATTAAAAAAGATCTGGAGACAGATAGTGGTGATGGTTGTCCAACAAGGGCAATACAATTGAAGCCAGATCATGTATTGAAGGACATATCTATAAAAAAATAAAAAGTAAAAATTTAAAAGTCTTTTTTCTGAAGTTATGAGCAAGATAAGTATGTCTACCTTTGCTGTTCCTGTTCCAGAGACAACTAGCAGTTTTAGCCATAGCAATTAAATGGCAGAAAAAAAATAAAAGGAATACAAATTTAAAATGAAGAAATGTAATTTTTTTTCAAATGATATGTTCTTAAATGCAAAAATGTTTAGGCACTTCAAAAAAAAACTTTTAGAGCTAAAACTGAATTCAGCAAATTTGTAGGACACAAATTTGATATAGAAAAATCAGTATCATTTCTATATGCTAACAATGAAGCCACCTGAAAAATAAACCTAGAAAACAGGTCCATTCACAACAGCTGTAGGAAAAAAAACTCTCCTTGGAATAAATGTAAACAAAGGGGGAAGATATGAAAACTGAAAACTACACAAAGCTGATAAAAATTTTACAAGGCACAAGTAATTGCAAAGATGTTATATGTTCATTACAAGAATTTATCTTGTTGTAATACCATTATCACTCAAAGCAATCTGCAGATTCAGTGCAATCCTAGTCAAAATTTCAATAACAGTTTTCATAAAATAAGAAAAAAATGCTAATATTTATATGGAATGCAAAACATACATAATAAGTATAGTGATCTTAAGAAAAATGAAGAAAAGATGAGATATTACAATACTTGGCTTTAAAAGATATCATGGAGCTGTCCTAATCAAAAAGTGTGATACTGGCATTCAAAAAATGCCTAGACCAATGAAACAAAATTCTGAGCCCTCCATTTGTATAGTCAATTGATTTTTCAGTAATAGTGCCAAGAATGCCAAGCAGAGAAAGGACAGACTCTTCAATCAAAGATGCTAGGAAATCCAGATACTGTATCTACATGCAGAAGAATTAAATTAGATGTTCTAGCTTATGCCATAAGCAGATATCAACTGACATTGACAAAAAGTAAATATATTAACTTCTGATAGTTAATATATATACACATTAGGAACTTAACTCACTAGTGGGGATAAAAATGAACTGATTAAAATGGGCAATAAATCTAACAGGTGTTTTTCAAAAGAAGACATACAAATAGCAAAATGCTATAGGGCAATATTCCCAACTTTGTTAAACATCAGGGGAATGCAAATTAAAAACCATAATGATATGTTACCAGTTTACCCAAGTAACAATGACTACTATTAAAAAGAATGAAAACAGAAGGACTGATTAGGATGTAGAGAAGAGGGAACACTGTTGGTGGTAATTTCCATTATGTATACACATTATTGAAACAGCATGGAGACTGTGGAAAAATTGTGAAACAGAACCACATGATCCAGCAACTCTAACATGGGGTATACAGCCAAAGGAAATAAAATCAATGTGTGAGAGGGACACCTACACTCCCATGTTCAGTGCAGTGCTGTTAGTAATACCCAAGAAATGAAACTACTGGGTGTCCATCAACTAATGAATAAATAATATGTTGTGTGTATAAACAATGAATGCTACTCAGTTATAAAAAGATAGAAATCTTATAAGCTATGTACAGGACAACATGTATTATATAATATTACTCATCAAATCTAAAAAAGTTTGATTTCATAAAACTTGTGAGAGACTGAGGCAGGGGATGCATGCAAAAGGAAGGAGGAAAGTTGATTAATGACAACTAAAATTAGATAGATCCAAATGTTCTGAAGACGGCCAGATGTTATGGCCTAGACCTGTCATGCCAGCACTCGGTAGGCTAAGGCAGAAGGATTACTGCAAGTTTGAGGCTATCCTGGGGTACATATTGAGTTCAAGGTCACTCCAGACTACACAGTGAGACTCTGTCTCAAAAACAAACAAACAAAAAAACATGTTCTGGTGAGCTATTGTACACTACAAAAATTACTACAAAATACTATAAAATACTACAAAATTTAGAAGAAAGGATTTTGCAAGTTTTCACATGTCCCCTGAATACCAAATTTTATAGGAGCACAATTCATAATAGCTAAATCCTAGAAGGAGCCTGTATACCCATAAACAGATGATATATATATAGTGGAATACTACTCCATTGTAAAGAATGATGCATTTGAGACATTTGTAGGAAAATGGATGCACCTGGAAAATATAATGTTGAGTGAAATAAACCAGACACACAAGCTTAAATGGTGTATGGTATCTCTCATTTGAATGAGGCAAAGTACAAACAAAAGGAATAATAAAGGATGGACAGGAAGGGACAAGGAGGTGGATCTCTTGTAATAGGGAAGAGATCCAAAGGAACAAGAATGAGTGGTGAATAGGAAGGAAAGGGGAAGTAAGTACAATAAAGATATGACAGGTGCATAAATTGCAATAACATGAATTAATATAAAAATTATATACCATAATATGAACAATGATTAAAATATCAGCAAGAATGAAAAGTGGAATAGGAGAATTAGAGGAGGAAAATGGGTGGGGGTCACAAGGAAAAGGGGATTAAAAAAGAAACAATCTATGAATGTACATGTACCTACTCTCCAAGAAGACTGGAAGCTACATAACCTGCAAACACTTACTAAAAAAAATACTAATAAAAAATACAAAACTTTTCAAAAGAATGTTATCACCATGAAGAAAAGACAACTATTTGATGAGATAATTATGAAACATTCATTAATAGAAACATCTCATGGTACTCCATGAACATATGTGATTTAGGTGACTGTTAAAATGTATAAAAATAATTAAAAATCAATTTCTTTATATAATCACATAAACATTTTACAAAAAAAGCTTAGGACTGATCTCATATATATTTCCTATATTTTTTGAGAAAATTTTAATTTTCCATTTAGCTTGTCCCTATTTCTTCTCTTTGTCCCACAATCTGTTACAAAAAACCCTTTCTTTCATATTTTCTCCCTATTTATATGATCATTTAACATTATAAACATGCATATATGCTTTTATGTAGACACAAATCCATGAGATTTATACTCTGCAAAAATTCAGCTGAGTATGATGATACATGAGTGTAATTCGAGCAATCTGGAAGCTGAGGTAGGAAGTTCAATCCCTGCCCAAGGAATTTATGACTTAGGGAGAACAAAACAAAACAAAACAAAACAAAACAAAACAGAAAAAAGGGCTTAAGATGTAGCTCATTGCAAGGTCTCCTATTCCCTTACTAGTATAAGCAACAACAACCAAAGAACAAAACAAAACAAAAAATCCAGCCAGAATATATAGATTATGTTGCATTTTGCTCTTACTGAAAAATAATTCCCATTTTTAATTCATTTTAATGTCAACATTATAGTTTACAGCTTGAGTTTATCATATTTTGTAATTTCCCTGTTGATAGACAGGCTATATATACATCCTCAGATAATGATGAATCTACTATTTAATAGTAATTCTCAGGAAGACATCTCCTAAACCGGAGGATGTATGGATTTTAGTAGGTATTGCCATGTACTGTTTTGAAAAAAAAAA
The DNA here is from genome assembly GCA_004027455.1 of Hydrochoerus hydrochaeris. NCBI lineage: Eukaryota > Metazoa > Chordata > Mammalia > Rodentia > Hydrochaeridae > Hydrochoerus > Hydrochoerus hydrochaeris. The sequence goes on from PVLA01014025.1 coordinate 24,288, forward strand.
AACAGTATTTAAATCAGTAATATGTAAGAATATTATCTTCCCTCAAAAGCAGTATCTACTGCCTTTAAATTTTCCTTGTCTGATGAGTAAAAATGTATCACTTTGCAATTTTTTTTAAATTTCTATGATTTCTAGCATATCAGGAACATATTTTGTATGACTATTATAATTTCATCTGTGACTTTCAAGTTAATATGCTTTGCTCATTTTTTTCTATAAGAGTTTTATTTGTTCTTACATTAAAAATTTTTTTGTAACTAGAAACTAACATTACCAGATGCTTACCAATTCTTAGATATGGTTACAAGCAATTTCGTATCATTCTACATAATTGAAGATAATCGAAGATATGCAATGATTTGTATTTTATTCAGACTGTTAAAGGTTTATGATTTAATTTTGTTTTCTGATTGATGGTATCAGCATTACTGTGACAACATAAAATAAATTATGGAGTTTTATCTTTTTAGATGATTTAAGATACCTGAAAACACAAGAATCACTTAAAATTCATTTGAAGAATCTCAGTATATTTTTCAGTGATTAATTTTCTAATAAACTACCAAAGCTTTTTGAAGTATAGTCTAGTTTAATTTTCCACTTAGTCTTTTTTGCAATTTTAGTAATTTCTGTTTTACGAGGAAACATGAAATTCCTAAGATTTCTAAAGATAAATTTTGTACAAGAGTAGTAGCCTCTTAATTCCTTGCGTAAATGTTTTTATCCTTCCTAATCATTAATTTTGTCTATTCTTATTATTTTTTTGCTGAAACACAAGTTTATCTATTTTGCTGATAATTTCAAAGTGCCTATTTTGAATGCAGTCATTCTTTACCTTATTTTTGAGTCTTGTATTTTGATTCTATTTTTCCGTTTTTTCTATTACAGTTTTCAGAGAAGTATTCTTAGCTCTTTTATTTCTGCCTTTAAAAAAGCCTTTGAATCTATACTGTTATTAATGCACATGGCTTTCCCAATCCCCATAACATCACAATTAATCAATTTATAAATTTTACTAAAAGTTTCTGTATCTTTGATGAGTATGATAATTTTACCAAGAGAGAATAATAACAAAGTTTAAACAGAGCTTCCATAAAATTAGAGTTAAAATTAAGTCAGGAAATGAAAGTTAATTTATTAACTATACCTGGAAAATTTCTCCCAGAGTCTGTCAATAGTGTCTCTTCATGCTAATAAAATTACACAATATTATGTAGACAAGAAATATTTATTTTTGCTATACTTTGTTGCTGTACATCACTTCTTCGAATTACCAAGGACTACAAGGAATAATAATATTTAATAGTCACAAAAGGCCATAATATAGGGTATTTTTTCATGCCTGAACTGTATTTATTGTTGTTGGGTTTTACATTTATATAGTTCATATGAATAAATTGCCTCATTTAGAATCTGAATTTCCATATGCTTTTCGTTGCTATAAAGACATATTTATCATGACCCTGTAACAGGTATTTTCTTTTTAAAAATTCCATTGCTATTTAATCCTACATAATCATCACAATACTGTACATTGGCTTTTTTTTACATGTTTCTTTTCTAATGCTTGGTCTATAACTGTGCCTTTCCAAAATCTCAACAATCCAATAGTGAAATAAGCATAATCAAATGTATGTGTCTGTGTAGGAGGCAAAATTTTCAAGAATCGATAAAATATTTGTGTGGATATATGGAACTACTTTTGTGTGTTCATTTCAGTATTTTGACAATTCTTAGATTGCAGGAAATTCAATATTAGGATCATTAAGAATATGAAATTTCTTGGTTTCCTGTTTTACAGAATGTATCTTATACCAAATCAATGTGTATAAAGATTGATATTTTGTGTGAAAATTTAATGGAATGCATTGAATTTTTACAGAAATAAGTTCTTTTATATATAACACTTGGACATTGCAGCCTCTACCAGCAGAAAAAAATGGCATTAAAATAACCGCAATAATTACATCAAATAAGAAAAAGAAAATAGATATTCTCATGACAGCACATAAATAAATAAGAGTGGCAATTTTGTGATAAATATGTATAACATATTTGTGTATATTTATGTTTTCCTGTATGTGATATGTGACAAAATTCAGTGAAAGTGTTAATAAATTTCATCACATTTTTATTTTTGCCAAAAGTTAAGGAATGAATAAAGTTGTCCATATATAGATTCATAAATGATTTGGGCACTTGCATTTTTAAATGTATTGTTGCAGAAATTTCAGTATTGGAGCTATTATCTTTAAAATAATGGTATCTGCCTTTTCTTGTCCTTTTAGACAAACACTGACAAGGGCATTTCACAACTACAGCACTAATGACAAAATGTCCTACTTCATTCAGCCAAATGAAATTAGGTGAAAAGAGGTTTTTGAAATTTGTTCCAAAGTATATGGTTCTCCCACATCATTTAGGAGTTTGAGACACATACCCTGGAAGAGTCATTTTTGTTCTTTAATATGCATAAATCTGATCATGTTTTGAATTAGATATGGGAAGGACATAAGCATAATGCATCTTTTTATTCAACAGTATTGGTATGTGAATTTAAGGCATCAAAAGAAACTATAAGGTCACTAATGAAAAAGTTTTGATAAAGAATTAAAATAATATGTCAGAGACTACAAAATAATGTGTTAAAATTTTGAGTTAATTTTGTTAACCACAGTCCTAAATAACTAAAGTTTAGGGAAACAGCACGTATTGGACTTTATAAATATTCTTTCTGACACCTTCTCTTTATACATACACACACACACACATTTTTGTCATCTATTTTGGGGAGCTTTTGTCTCTATACATTTTTTTTTTTGTACCAGGGATCTAACTCACAACCTTGTGCTTGCCAGACAAGTGCTTAGGCCACTGAGCAAAATCCCCAACATATACATTTGCTTCTTATAAGTTGGGATGTTCCTTCCATCAATCTACATGATCATAATTCACTTTCTAAATGTGCCTTTCACAAAATGTCTGCTATGATATATTTAAACTAAAATATCTTCTCCATATTCAAGAGTCAGTGAAGTATTTATATAATCCTTCTAAATATAATTCATTTAAAAGAACAAAAATGAAAGGGCAAAGTAATTTCACTGCATTTCACTGTGTACATTTAAAATCACATTTAAGATTTACACTATTTAAAATTTCAAGAGTTATAATCATAAATCATACTTATTTTCTTCCATTGAGACATGAATCTATTACATCTTTTATTATTAAATGATGAATGTTTCAATATATACAACATAAAGGGTGGACTGTATTGCTATTACTGTCCTGGAACTCCAAAGACAGGTTTATTTCCTGTCATATCTTCACATAGCAATCGTTACTTTTTTGCTTGATCCAAGGTTCCATAAGAAAATATTTTTAAGAGTATATTTTGACCCAAAGTAAGTCCAAATACTTAACAATAGGTGGTACCTATAATTTCCCTACATTCAATTATTAGAGTTTTACAGATTTAGTAATTCGTTAAATATTTTTAAATATTTGCCACATACAGAAGTTTGAGAGATAGATTTAAAAATGTATTATTTCATCCTGTGGCTTAGAAATTAGTGAAATAAATTTCTCTTCATTTTGGATGTGTCTAATGTCACAGTGATATATCGGAATGGAATTCTTTAAGCAGTGTTTTCACTCCCCATTACTTTGAGATAGTAATCTCACAATATTAATATAATATAAATTTCAAAGTAGCAAACAACAGTAAAAGCTAATATACCAAAATGGAATTTACAATACAGTTATACTGGTTGATTATAAAATGCAACCAAATATTTTTGGAAATTACCTAACTAAAATAAGAATCATGTCTTATATGAAATATTATATACTAGAGATAAGTATTTATGAAAATAAAATAAGTCCAATAATAATTCCACAGTACATAAGGTAAAATATATAAATTTTTCATATGATACCATTCAAATTGAATTTTATAACTATTATATACCATATATATCTGTCAGTACAGGATGCCACTTTAACAAAAATCCTATACAGTTACAATTTTCTTCCTTTCTTTCTTTCTTTCTTTCTTTCTTTCTTTCTTTCTTTCTTTCTTTCTTTCTTTCTTTCTTTCTTTCTTTCTTTCTTGAGACAGGGTCTCCCTATGTAGTGCATCCTGAACTTGAACTTCCTTATATAGCCCAGACTGGCCTTAAATTCCTAGACATCCTCCTGCCTCAGTCTCCTGAGTGCTGGGATTACAGGTATGCACCACTATACCCAGAACAGCTTTTAAATTTGAGCATTTTTTACTGTCTTTTAAGAAAAATATATGTATTAGTAAAAAAATGCATGGTTTTTATCACAGTAAAAAGACCTAAAAATGATAATTTGTAGTCATTATTTTCCCAATAGACCTTCATATCTATATATGATAGGTACATGAAAACCCCAATTTTAAGTAGAATATGCAAGAGAAATACTAATTTCCCTTATTGCAAGGGACGTATCCTAATGCGATTGAGAGGAACAAACCACTTCCCTTATCAAGTTATTTTAAATGAGAGCATGCTTCTGTTTAAGAGTAATAATATCACCTTACATCTAAGAGTTTAAATACTCAATTTGTGTTTTTGTGTATTTCTGTATTCTGCATATTTTGGAAGAGTAAGTCCAAAATCATGACATAATTGGGCAAAGAATGTGCAGTTGGTAATTTAGAGTTAAAAGGATCTACTTCACCATCTAAGGCATGAATACTTATAACATGCAGATATTATATTTTATTTATTTATTTATTTATTTAGGTACAAAGCATTGTAACCAGGATCTTGCACTTGCCAGCCAGGCTTTGTGCTGCTGAGCTATATCCAGGGCAGTGCAAATATTTTAGAGGCCTATTGTGTTTACTGAAAGTTAAGTAAAATAAATATTTGTCTAGCAAAAACTAATGTTAAAATCTGGAATTCATATTTGAACATTAGGTTTTTGAGTGATAAATGGAAGCCATTTATATTCAGTGAACCTTGCTGTATTATGTTCTGACATACTCCAAAATATATTATTATATGCCTATTTAACCTTTGAATATGTAGAGAAGATATAAAACAGTAGTTTTAAAGAACAGTTTAGAATTTTCTTATGATCACATGCTATTAAGAGTGGGCCTTTATCATTTTTCAGATCTGTGACATTTTACAATCAATCCATGTAATTCAGTGGCGACTTTCAATAAAATGATTAAAGATTTGAACATAGCTAATATTTGAATCTCTACTCCAGCCTTTTTACATAGTCACTTTAGATTTATGGTTTAATAATGTATAGCAATGATCATATTTGTTCTGTAATCATATCTGCAGGTCTGAAGTTACTTGGTAAAAATTTATCACGTTGTAACAGACTACTGATGACAGTGGCATCCTGAATATAATTATGAGGTCTACAACTACATCAGCTAATGCTAAATCAGAATATCATGTTTAAATTAGGGTGTATTCTTTTTTTTTTTTTTTGTACCGGGGATCGAACTCACGACTGAGCACTTGCAAGGCAGGCACTTATGCCACTGAGCTAAATCCCCAGTCCTGGTTGTATTCTGATAACATATTCTTTGTTAGAAAATATTTGAAAGGCATTGGAATCCATAAAATACAGGCTTAGAAGTCTTGGAGGGAGGAGAAAACAAAAAGTAGGAAATAGTGTGAAAAGGAAGACAGAATCATTCTGCGTCTACACAGCAATCTTAAAGCCGTGCAAACACTCAAATCTCCTTATCAGGTTTTTAAATTCCAAAGTACATTAGCAGTGAAAAATTACTTCTTCAACTAGACATAAAAAGATAAGAAATGCAAATATTCGGTAGACAAGACTCATTGAAAGTATTTACACTGAAGGAAAAGTATATTAACAAACATATTTAAACTGTATTAAATATCTCTTCATTTCAGAAAATAGAGGTTGGGAAAACTAATAAAGCACATGCCTGCAATACCAGCACTCAAGCAGCTGAGGCAGGAAGATCGCTGTGAGTTTGAGGCCAGCCTGGGCTACACAGTGAGTTAAAGGGCAGACATATCTACGTACTGAGATTCTGTTTCAAAAATAAATAAATACATACATACATAAACAAGACAGGTATGCTGAAATATCATATGGTTTCTCTTATACGAGAAACCAAAAATATAAATCAAGAACAAAATGAAAGGTAATGGGAAAATTAACGTCTGTCGTGCCACAGCAAGCTGTTTGCTATGACTGAAAGCTCTGCAATGTTGGTCATCACTATTAGAGCTACTGCTTTATGGCTGAGGGACAGGCTGAAGTAGAAGAGGTCCTAAGAAGGAAGGAGACAGCAAAATAGCAAAATGAGCTTGAGCTAAAAGAGCTTAAAACTGGCAGGAAGTGTCTTTTTGAAAGGAAGGTTGATTTTCTCCTTCCTAGGAAATCCATGCTTATATTTTATGAATTCCAAAGCCATCTAAAAATTCTTACAAAAAGGTTACTATTTAAATTCACTCTAGTTACGTAACCAGAAATTTAAGGCTTACTTACTAGCTGACACAATTGTAGAGCTCATAACTATGCTCAGTATGTTACTCATGAATTAATTGCCTATCAAAAGCTAACAGAAATTTGTTTCTGTTTTTACCAATTTTTATCTTTTAGGAGAGAGTGGTATTTATTTCAAGTTGTTTTATTTTCGCTTGGTCTGGTGATGGAATCTAGGACCTTGTAGGATAGGAATCTGTTTAATTTCTTTGTAAATAACTAATTCTTAAATTATCTACTATTTATTCGCATTTTTTCATTTGTATTTACAGCCTACTTTTCAATGAGTACTTTTATTTCTATAATATTTTTCAATGAAGGCTTTATTTATCTCTTATTTCAAAACAAAAACAAAAGCAAAGGTAAAAACAACATCTGAGTAGCATGTAAACTATTTTTCCCAGTTTTCTCATGGAATATTTCTTCCTACATAAATATGGTTTTGTGCTCTTGTTTAAATATTTTAAATTAATTTAATTATAATTTAGTCTTAATTTACTATATTATGGAATCATATAATATGCATTTTAACAGTTCTTTTTGTGTATTTAATGCAATTGTCAGTGTCTTTTAATAAATTATCCATTTTAATAAGCATATGTATTAGGAATTTTAAAAAAGATTTTAGTATTTTCCTGTGATTTTGGTAAGTTTGCACAGAAGAGGAGAAATCAGAAATGACTTAAGTCTGTTTTGCTTTATGGCTCTAACGTTGTTGTTTCCCAGAAGTATGGGAAGGAGTATCATGTTATTGGCAAAGTGACAAGAAACTACCTTTACTCCCTGCCAGCACATAGAGGACAAATTATTGTCTCAGAAGTAAATGATTTTCTGGTTGGTCCAGCAATGTTTGGCCCCATACATTAATATTCTCAGTATACAGATTCTGAAGTTCGTATTTGACTCAGAAAAAAAAAAAGTGGGGAGGAGATACACCTGCAATGTCAAATATCCTGTGTGGTGCCCTAATCCTAGGTTCTTTACACTTCTGTGTATGCAATGTCTTCATCATCTGTGACATCTTTCCCTAGTAGCTTCCAGGTGGGTTCAACCAATGATCTTCACTGGAAGGATATGATGCAGATATGAAGAGAACAGAAGGTATTGCATTTCTCCCTATCTCCCCTCCCTAGGTTGGATTTGAAAATTGTAACTGTGGTCAGAGTTTCTGTCCAGTGAACTTCTTCAAATGCTAGAGTGGTTATTTCTGCACACTGGGAATTTAGATCAGTGGCATAAGTGCCTGGCTGGCAAGTGTGAGGTTGTAAGTTTGATCCCCAGTTTAAATTGCAAATGCTAGAGCTTTTATCAGTTTAGTTTAACATTTCTCTTCCCAGGTCCTTTTTGACTTGGAGATAGTATGGGCTATTAACTAATGCTCTTTCCTGAGTGTTTCATTATTCATTTTTAGTTCCTTTTTTGTCAGTATTCTGCTCACACATATGTAAATATTCTGCTCATTTTATTCTCTTCAGCTTTATTTTTATGTATGCCATCTGTTTCATTCTAGGACAGTTAACTTCAAAAGATGACTTGGAATTGTATGGTGATTATATCAGAGGATAACACAATTGACTGTAAATATCAAAGGTTTTTATCCTACTTTATGAGCACTAGATGGATCTACTGGTCTCTGCCCACGCCTTTGTTTAGGGAAGAGAATTCCTAATAAAGATGGAAATAGAATTTTCCTTATGCCTAATAAAAGTTGATATTCAGATTTATTAATTTAACTGAAATTATTAAATTATTGTTTTTCTTACAATTGAAAGTTTATGGGGAATTTACTTATAATACACACATATTGTTATACAACTACTATACTTTGGGATTTCAAGAGGAAAATGGTATTAAATCCACAGTATATTATGCTATTCATTCACAGTTTCTGGCTAGTAAACACGTTATAACCTGACTGACAATGGCAAATCAAAGGCTCTAAATAGAAACATATTTCCCTCAAGTTTCTTTGTGGTTTTAGAAGTATTTCTATTATGGAAGATAATTTATTATACTGTATTAAATGTAACTTTCTTTGGTAGAAATGCAACTTATGACAGGTGAACTGGAGGCAGACTTTTTAATTTGGAGAAGGGAACTGGTCTGAGGGTTTAGGAAAGGGAGATGTTTAAGAACTTAAAGAAAAGATTAAAATTATAGTAGATCGTGTACCAGGGTACCAAACAAATTTTACCATCTTGCATTACTAACTTGCATTAATAAAATTATGCTAGTGTTTAAAAATACTTTTTCCCTATATTTTTGTTAGCAGTTATTCCATCATGAAATTTCAGAAAGAACTTGTTCTGCTACTTAATTCATAATAGCGTCTTTATTTT
>PVLA01014026.1:0-21455 GCA_004027455.1 Hydrochoerus hydrochaeris
GGTTGGAGGTTATTTTCTTTCAGGGCTTGGAATATTTCACTCCAAGCTCTTCTTGATTTGATAGTTTGCATCGAGAAGTCTGCTGTGATTTTGATGAGTTTTCCTTTATTGTTAATCTGTTTCTTTTCTCTGCTTTTAATATTCTGTTCTTGTGATGGATTTCTGGGATCCTGACTATTATACGTCTGGGTGTAGATCTGTTTTGGTTGTAGCTGGCTAGAGTTCTGTATGCCTCATATATTGTGAACATCACTTCCTATGCTTGGGAAGTTTTCTTTAATTATTTCTGTTAATAGCCTTTTTATTTAATTTGTATTTGTCCCTGCTTCTTCATTCATATTTTTTATTCTTAAGTTATAAATCCTCTTGTCGTCTTCTAGCATCTGTATCTTTACTTCCTGATCCCTTGTTATTTTAAGAGATCCTTCCTTTCATTATCATATATTGCAAATCTATCTTCAAGTTTTGAAAGTCTGTCTTTAGTTTCTGTTAAGAAGTTTTGCCAGCTTTCAATGGAGTTTTTAATTTCCTGATATTCTCTTTGGATCTGTTTCATGTATTCTAAATTTTGTTTATATTCTTCATCAAAGTCTTCTCTCCTTTCTCTAGGTTCCTCCATTCTTCCATTTGTTTCTTCTTGAGGAGTACTTAGCATTTCTATTATTAATCTTTTTATATCTTGCTTCACCTGAGTTAGAATTTCAGATTTAAATTCATTAATGAGGTCATGGAAGTATTTCTTTATTTCCAATGAGGCCATGTGTGATATTGCATGTTTGCTGCCCTCAATCTCCTGTGTGTTTACCTCTCCTGGGCTTATTTTCCCTGGGTCAGAAGTTGGAGGCTTTTTGTTGTATCTCTGTCTTGTCATCTTTTTGGTTTCTTTCAGACAGGTGAATGGTGGAGGTCTCCAGACCTTTACATATTGGATACATTCCCTCTGCAGCTTACTGGCTAGGGCAGTACTGCCCTCTCCTGTTTGTTCTTGATCTGTGAGGTGCACACAGGGGTGATGTGGACCAGCCCCTCCCCTCTCAACCAGTGAGTGTCTTCAGTACGTTTGTGTGTGCCCTGTGGATGTCACAGGTTTGGGACAGCCTCATCCCTGGCTATTGGGTCCCAACCAGGGGCATGGTCCAGCCCAAGCAGATCTCACCAATCCACTTTGGGCCAGGAGCCACCAACTGAAGCCACCTCAGCTGTTGATTAAAGCCTGTCCTGCCCAAATCCAATATGTCGTCTAGCCAGTCATCTCACTCTTGGGAATCCAGTTCCCAGCACTCACCAATGTCCAAGCAGCTCAGCTTGATATCTCCACTCCCTGTTGCAGTGCCTCCTCCGACCAAAGGTCTCGAGCTCACCAACCCCTGTTCTCGGTAGGGATGCGACCTTAGCTCGATCATGAGTTGCCTGACTCTAAGACATGCCCAGCATAGCTACTGGAGTGTGCCCAGTTCCACCCTTCATGCATGCCTCTTCTTTTTTATCTTACTTTTTTTCTTTTTCCTCAGTCTCTTCCTGGGTCATGAGACTTCTCCTTTCATCTGGTCTTTTCCACGGTGTCAGATTCTAGCATCTGAGTTGTTTTTCTCAGAGAGACTCTCTATCATGCTACCTATCAACTGGCCATCTTGGATCTTCCCAAAGTTACATTTCTTATTGCCTGGTTAGGAAGGAAAAGTAGGAACAAGATCCTCACAATTACCTTCAAAATCACACACCAAGCAATCTAAAAACATTCCATTAGGTTCAACCTCTTAAATATTCTACCACCTTTCAAAAGCATCAAGCTGGCAATCAACCTTTCAGGACATGGGCCTTTGAAGAGTATTCACGATGCAAACTATTTCATAGAGACAAAGAAAATGTTTTATAAATACTTCACTCTCTTGTCTTCAAGCAAAGAAACACAAGTCCCCAACATGTTTCTTTAAAAAAAAAAAACTTTATTGAGGTAAAATCTTATATGAAATATAATAGGTTAAAATATGCAATCCAAGATTTTTAGTATATATATATATATATATATATATATATATATATATATAGAGAGAGAGAGAGAGAGAGAGAGAGAGAGAGAATGTATGCATCATTATCAGAATATAATTTTAAAACATTGCAGTCATCCTCAAAGTAAATATTATACTGACTAGTAATCACATCTTATCCCTCCACCCCTTCTCCTCACCATAAACAGCCACTAAGTTATTTTTCTAGCTTGTTTTCATGGTTTAGACCTAGAATGTCCCACACAGGTCTCAGGTGTTCAAATCTGTGGTTTTGGGAAGGTAATTGATTCATGGGGTGCAATAGCTGACTTGCTGTATGGAAGTGGGGCCTACCTGAAGGTGAATTACTGGGGGCTGAACCTGAAAGTGTCCAACTCCTGTCCTTTCTCTTTGCTTCCTGGCTGCCATGGTTTGAATACATATTCTTCTGGCATGCCCTCCCATTATCCTGTCTATGCCTTGGAGACAGATGATGATGGGCAGAAACTTTGAGCCCAAATAAACCTCTCTTCTGTTAAGTTACAGGTGTCAGGCATTGCATCATAGGGACACCAAGGTATATAAAATAGAAATTTGTACACAAAGTGGGATTTTTATTGAGACTATACTTACTCAGAAAGTTCAGAAGCCTTTGAAACTTTTTTGGAGAAGAATAGAAATACAAACAGTAATGAATGCTAAGTTAAGGATGTGCAGTTGAGAACAAGGATACCATAGTCAGTTGAACTAAAGATCATATGTGTTACACTCTGATAGAAAATTTGTCTACATGTTTTCCAGGCCCTGAGACTTTTCAGAGCAATTGATATTAGTTGAAGTAGGCCATTTAATCTGGTAGAGAAGATTTTGAAGCAGCCAAATGTTCATGTGGCATGGGTACTGCTGGATGCCTTAAGTGAAATCTACAGTGAAAATCAGGAGTGAATATTAAAGCCAAAGATGTGAAAAGCTTGCAGTTTTAACAGAAGGTAAAACTGTGGCCATAGAAAGCATAATTGCTATAGAGATTAACATTTAAATTAAAAAATCTACATACATTGCATCCGAACAATAAGAAATATGGCTTTAATTCATCTAAGGAATAAGCAAAACCTCTGTCTTCAAATATCCAAGGGTGCAATACTGTAAAACTCCCATTTAAAAGACAGCCTACACCCTTGCTCATTCAGCATAAAAGGAAATGTTTCTCTGAATTCATCCATCCAGGCATTCAGAGACCACTGCAGCCATGATTCAAGGGAGGCTGTCAAACTGACTGTTGTCTCATCCATTTGGTGCACGTTTTATGGGCATACATTATACAAAAGTGGTGGGGTCAGGGAAGTTTCCATTCAGATTCCAGAGAAGGCCTGTGAAGCCACTGAGACTCTTAGGATGTTGTGCATGAAACTGTGTGGGCAAAGATGCAAATGTAGTGTATATCCTGGGAAATTGGAGATGCTAGAAACATGGAATATCTGCTGAAGAAAGCTATAGGCAGGAAGCAAAACCACCCTAAGCAGGATGCAATTGTGATTGCAACTGTCAGTATCACAGAGGTGCAGCTACATAATCCCTTTGGAATTCATATTTCAGTACAACTTCCCCCTGGTGCTGGACATGGATCTATAAGATTAAGTGTTTGCCCTGCTTGGTTTTGATCTTGTTTTTCTCAAATTTATTTATGTCCTTCTTTTATTCTGTTTTGTAATGGCAAGGTTTTTACCACATGCCACGGTGTAGTGGAAATATTTAATTTTCTTTTTGTTTTTTGTGGGCTTACAACTAAAACTTTGTCTTAAGTCTCAGGGGACATGTTGATATTGAACTTTTCAGCAGTGCTGGTACTCACCCTGGTGCTATGGTTTAGGTCCACACTAGATCATAAGATACACTAGATTTGAGTCCTTGTGATCCTCTTCAGACTAAGCCATATCTGGAATATGACAAAATTCTTCATTCAAAAATGTGATCAACTTCTCATGAGACTCTTCCAATGGTCTCAGTTGAAAGTAAGTATCCCAAAAATTCTTACAAAACCTTCATAACTTCTTGAGAAGGTATGGGTTTTAGAAAATTCTGATATCTTCAAGCTAATAATTGACCCTATGGTTTTATGGAGAACAATACATTTAGATATATTTAGTTCATATTTTATGATTATAGTATTTGTGAGACAGAAAGAACAAGTATCATTGACAGTATCCTTACAAATGAGGAAATTCGTTTGGCAAGTTTCTTAATGTATTCACATTCATTCTCCACAACCTTCTATATGACTTTGTAAAACTTCTTCAGGCATTTAAAATTATTTTTCCAATATTGTTTTGAGAATTAAAGAAGATAATAGCACATAATATAAAAGAAAAAGTGTTATGCACATAATACATCTTAAATTTTTTTCATCCTTCCCCTTGGTCCCCTTCTCTGTTGCAAGTGATCTAACTTCCTATTTTCTATTGTCTATCTGTTATTTGGCATTTTACTTATACTTTCAGTTTCATACTTGTATACTTTCATATGAAAGAAATCATGCAATGTTTAAGTTCATTTGACTGATTTATTTCACTTAATATTATGGTCTCAAGATGCATCCATTTTCCTACAAATGACTCAATTTTATCCTTCTTTAGGGCACAGTAGTAATCCACTGTGTACAAATACCACGTTGTTTTTATACATGTTTTGATGGTTATGTAGATTGCTTCTAAGATTTAGCTAATATGAATTGTATTGCCATAAATATGGGCATACATGTATTACAGTTACATAAAGGTATCCACTCACCACTAGGAATGTAATCATTATGAACTACAAATACATAATAATTAAAAAACTTTAAAAAGTGACATGTCATCAGTGTGTGATATTGATATTTCTGTATGAACTATTCCAGATTCCCTGGTCTTTCCTATCAGGAGGGAAGATTCTTCTCTGGGTCTTTGAATTTTCCTGTAGCACATAAATCTTTCTAATAAACAAAGTGCTGCATATCTATGTGAGTCAGTAAGTCTTCAATAGCTCTGAGTTACTCCAACTCATTATATAGCATACCATTTATACCCTCCTCCAAAACAGTCTTGTGATAGTTGATACAGATTCTTTTCAGCTACAGAAGGGACCATAATCCTAATGTTATTTATTGTCTTTTTTCTTTGTTTTTCCTTTATTTAATATTAAAAAGACACAGAAAAGAAAAACAAAAAGCGATACAGACAAACAACAACAAGAAACCAAATATAGTAACAGTAGGTTTACAAAACAAGACAATAGAAATTTGACAATGGTTGTAATATTGCATATTGTTACCTTCAAGAGGGTTGCTTAGTTTAACAGATATAGAAATGTAAAATTGATCTAAACATATGAGTATTAACTTTTCTTTTCCAATAACTAATACAACTCATAGTATACTCATTTTAGCTATCACATATATGATATGCATATATGCAATATGCATATATACAAATGTACATGCATATATACAAATTTATGTCTTTTCCTTTTCTCTTCCTTCTCCATTCCCTTATTCCAATTATTTTTCCTTTTTGAACAGTTTCTTACCCTTACACAGTATTCATCATGGATTTTGGAGCATATGTAATTTTTCAGTTTCTTACAATAGGGAGACAATATGGTATTTACACATGTGAGTTTGATTTATTTCACTTATGAGTATGGTCTCAAGTCATGTCCACTTACTTATAAAAGTCTCAATGCAGTATTTCTTTATAGCTAAATAGTATTCTATTGTATAAAAATTTTGTAGTGTTGGTTTGGTGGCCATGAATTTCTTCAGTTTTTCTTTGTCATGGAAGTATCTTATTTCTTCATCAATTTTTCAAAGGTAGTTTTGCAGGATACATCAATCTGGGTTGTAAGTTGTTTTCTTTCAGGACCTTAAATACATCACTCCAAGCTCTCCTTGACCTAAAGTTTTGTGTGACATGATTCTGATAGGCTTTCCTTCATGGATGATCTGTTTCATTTCTCTGACAGCATTTAGCATTCTGTTCTTGTGCTGAATTTTTGATATCCTAATTATTATATGTCTGAGTGAAGATTTATTTTGGTTATAGTTAATGTGGTTCTGTATGCCTCACTTATCTGAATATCAGATTTTCTTCCCATGTTTGGAAAATTTTCTATTGATTATTTCTGCAAATATGCTGTGCAGGTCATTTGTGTTGATCCCTGCTTTTTCATTGACACCTATCAATCTTATTTATCTTTGCATCATCTTGCAGCTGTTGAGTTGTTGTTTCCTGGTTCCTTGTTATTTTTAAGAGCTTTATTCTTTCATGGTTGTAATCTTCCATTCTGTCTTCAAGGTCTGAGACTCTATCTTCAGTTTCATTCAAGTGGTTTTGCCAGCTTTAAGTGAAATTTTTAATTTCTTGACTATCCCTTTGAATCTGTTTCTTGCATTCTAATTCTGTCTTATATTGTTCATTCAAGGTCTCCATGATTTTCTTATGCTCATCTATTTTTTACATAGATCTTCTCTAGATACACACAAAATTTCTTTCATAATATTTTTCATTTCATTTTTTACCTAAGAGATTATTTCTGACCTGGTTTCCTCCATAACTTCATGGAGTTGTTTCTGTATTTTATTTGCTATTATTTCAGAAAGTTCACTTGTGCAATTTCCAGTGTCTTCCATTTCAGTGTCTATTGGGTGTATTCTCAGTGAGCTGAAGGACTGAGACTGCCTCTTGCTCCTTTGTTTCATAATTTTCCTCTGGGACCTGTGTGGCTGGTCAGGCCTTCTCTTGATGGGTTGCACTGGAACACTGCACTTGGCAGAGTATCAATTCTTTTATATTTCCATGGCTAACCAGGGTACACTGACCTATGGGATCAGATCTTTGTGCTCTGTGGCCTGTGAGGCTAGCCAGGTGTTCCCCTGACGTATTGCAATGGGTTTCTCTGGGATGCTGGGTTGAATAGAGGTTAAATCCTCTTGCTGCTAGCAGGGACACACTCCAGAAGTGTGTTGCTGGGGTCTAGGACCTGGTTGAGTTGAGTTGAGAACTTCCTCTAGCATCTAGGTGGCTAGCAGGGATGCATCTCCTGTGTGTCACCAGAGCCTTGCTTCTGGCTGCATGAGGTTCAGAACCACTGGGACACACCAAGTGGCTAGCTTGGCCAGGCTACTGAACTATGGAGCTGGGGTTTTGTGCTCTGATGGGTGGTGCTCAAATTCCTCAAGACCTGTCATCACTCCCTGGTAGGCAGTTCTGGAGTTCTGGGCTGGGCTGGGTTCAGTACCTCTGTGACCAGTCAGGCTGGCTGGGTGTTCCCCTGATAGATTGTGCTAGAATGCTGGGCTGGGAAGGTGTTCAGATCCTCTGTGCAGCCTGTGAGGATGCACCCCTGTAATGCAGTTTTAGCACCTTACACCTGGCTGCATGGAGTTTTGAACCTCCAGGACTCGGGCAGCTAGGCTGAGCACGACCTTGAGTGTGGCATCATCTGGACCTTGCCTCTGACTGAGAGGAGTTCAGAGCCTCTGGACCATGCAGCTGGGCAGAGCACACCCTCAGCATATGGTGCCAGGGCCTTGTTCCTAGGTGGGCCATCTTTTTGCTTTCTGCATAAACTGTCATTCTAAAAATCCCTGCATGGAAAAGTGCTTTTAAATTTCAAAATTGAGGGATTGTTTTTTTACCATAATTTTAAAAGAATGGCAAAAATGCTGATCAGAGTACAAGTTATACACAAAAACAGAATCTCTTTTGCAAAAAAAAAAAAGAAACTAACAGATAATAGCACATAATTTTCTTTTCAATGAACTAGAGAAATTAAAAATATAAATAAAATAATTTTTGAAGATAGTTGCATATTTCTTTGTGAAATATCTGACTTAAATCAGGCATTAGAAATAAATTACTATCCCTTCCATCTCTCTCTTGTACAGAAGTTTTCTTTCTTTCAGTATATATACTGCTCTTCTAAAAAAGGAAATAAATTACTTAGCATTTGCATGTCATTTATAATTGTTAACTGGTTTTACCACCTCTCTTGATATTTTGCTTGCTTGCAACATGGGTTGCACACACAGCAACTCCTGAAATTAACAAAGGCCCTTTCAAAAACTGTTTCTGTGATGATTAAGTTGGTTTTACCTCTATGCAATATCATAAAGCTGTGAAGCAAGGAAAATTCAGTGATATTCTCGACTATTTACATAACTGCAAGTTTTTAAAGACTATTATATTTCATTATATGAAATGGTTTCTTTATTCACTTTAAAAATAAACTGGAAACTGCAAATAGTTTCTTTTCTGTAAATAGTTTCTTTTCTTTTTCAAAAACTTTTCTTTCAGTGGTAAAGTAATTTATTTCATTATCATACAATCCATTATATTCAAACCAATCCATAATTAAAACATTTATGTGAGAAAAAATTTAAATGTCTGTTGTACTATAAACATAAATGTTTGATTTAATGCCTACTTAAACTTTCCAATAATATTAGGAGTTAAACAGTTGACTTAAATTAATTAGTATTTCTATAAAGGTTTTTTAGAGTAATAAAAATAAATATGGTTCTATATTACCAGAGTACCAGAGAAAGTATAACTTTTATGTTTATATTTGAATATATATCCAATTTGTGATCATTCTAAATGTTATTATATATAAATATATACATATACATACACATCCTGTTTACTCTTACGTTCAACATAGAATTCAATTGCACAGACTTTACACCTAGAGGTCATAATTATTAAAGTTATAGCTTGAGCTACTACAGTTTCTATTTTTCCCAATAGATCTGTGATCTCTACTGCACAGAAACTATAAAGCTTATGGGACTGGCTATCATTTCTCCTTAAACTCATTGAGACCAAAGTAATGTTTTCCCTAAGCATCAGAGAAAACAAAGGTGACCTCATAAACACAAGGTTAAACATGGTTTGGATAACTAGATTGCCTTTGTGAGAACAACTCTGTGTAGGGTCACATTCATTAAAAGGAGAAACCAGGCTCTCCAAAGAATGATTGCCAGGAAGACAGTCTAAATCTGTAGGGGAAAGGTGACATAGAGGGTAAACTTGAATTAAATTTATTGATAGTACCGGAGGCAACTACCAGTTAGAAAATATTATTGATATTCAGTCTTATTTTGAAGTCATAGCCTATTCATAGAAGGAGATCATTTTCTCTCAATCTTCTGATACTATGCCATCAAATGATTTTAGAAAACAATTTATATTATTGGAACTAAGTTTATTAATATTATTATAAATTCTGCATTTAGGGATTATACTCTGATATTCTTTCTTGTAGAGGTATTTTGTATGATTGGAATATACTTTTTAATTCCCTTTTTTCTATTGTATATCTTGTCTTTGAAATGTTTTTGTGCCTCTTCACCTAACTATGCTTTTTTTTTGCCTCAGTATGCTTTCCTTTTAAAGTCCATATGCATTTATTCATCTATGATACATTTGATATTCAAAATTTCCCTATTTGTTAGTGCAAATCCTCTGCCCTCTTTCAGGTCCACACCAAGATGTGTAAGAGAATTCTACTTCTAATCATCCATTTACCTAATAAAAAGTGTTCTTTTAGCTTTGAAGCATTCTCTGTGAAATAAGAATATAACATCAAAGATTTGATAATTATTTTTGGTCATAACCAAAGTGTGCTGATGTAACCACTTATCAAAATTTAAATGAGATAAAATAACACAAATCTTTTATGTTCCAATGTGAGTTAAAGAGAAAAATTAAAATAAATCATAGTCTTCATTTAAATATTCATGAGCAATTACATTTTAGATAATTTTCCTTTAGGAATTAATTAATAAAATTTACTAAATTAGCAAGAAACAACATACAAGCAATTCATTTTGATAACAAACAAGGAAACACAAATTTATTCCAAATCTTATCTTCAGTCCCAGTTTACTAACAAAATAGAAATGAGATCTCAGTAATATGTTTAGGAGTGAACCAATCATCAGGGAAATGCCAGAGAAAAGGAACTATTCCCTCATTGTCTCTGTGATAATGGGAAAGTTTTATTTTCTATTTCTGAGTGCAGTGATTTTGTCCAACCGTCCTATGTGAGAAAAGATGGAAATAGTGCCTGAAATATAAAGAAATAAGAAATGCTCCAATGCATACATTGGGTTCCTGTGAAGTTGTCAAATGACTTCACAGGGACTGAGAATCTCTTTGCTGATAAAATCAGATATTACCCAGGTGACAGGTGCATTGGGAGTCATACTTCATATTCATTCAACAACTCCCTAGCAAAAAACTGTCCTCACATGTCTTGAAATGCAATTATTTGGTGGCTTCTCTATTGGTCATGCATTTCTAACTCTGTTTTAAAAAGAAAACAGGGCTGGGGATTTAGCTCAGTGGCTTAAGCACCTGCCTTGCAAGTGAAAGCTTGTGAGTTCAATCCCTGGTACCAAAAAAAAGAAAAAAGAAAAGAACAACATCTTTGGATTCCTGTGCATAAGTATCTGACACCATGACCTTGGTCACACACATTCAGAGCAAAACAAGATCTCCTGGGGGTCTTGACCAAGTCATAACATCAATTAGAATGTGTGAGTATATGTTCTATTTTGACTCACTTTAGTCAAGGCCTGTACATAATTATTAGTCCTATGAAATTAGAAAAATCTTTAAATAAATTACTTTAGTGATATACTAATAATGCTTTATTAATATTTGCAAAGTCATTTAGTACAAATAGCTTCAACTTTATGGGCTTGTTAAGTCACTTTCTATAATGTACCAAGTATATTGTAGCTTTAAATAGCTCATAGAAATATTTATCAAGTAACCCATGTCAACCTGAAAGAGAAATGCCTTGAGGCCTACTTTTGAGGCTAACTGGCTGAAAGGAAGCAGTGGTAGGACTGAGACAATTGTAGCTGACACAGATATAGAGATAATGAAAAGTTTAACACATAGAATCAGGATTCAAAAAAATCTCAAATAATATGGTTGAGCTAAATAGAAGTAAAATGAAACAAGGATAAAATGCTTGGTCCTGTTGTTGGATCTGAGATATTAAATTCAAGAATTCAACAGGAAAGAGACTAGAATTAGTCAAAAGGAGTTCCATAAAGTGTTTTCCTTGCCACTTATGTTCATCCTCAGTGAATAATGTGATATGGCTTCCTCAAAGAGATGTGAGGACACTCCACTTGGCATACCATTCCATTAGCTGTATTCAAAAAAACAATTTAAAAGTGCTTTCAAGAAAGCTAGATGAGCTTCCTGGGACCACAGCTGCCAGGCTGGCCCTTTTAGGCTGCCCCCCGAAGCTCAACCAAGAATATATAGCAATTCTGAATAACCCAATATCAGCTACTGAAATTGAAAACATAATTTAAAACTTACTAACAAAGAAAAGAGCAGGTCCTGATGGATTCACAGCTGAATTCTATAAAAAATTTAGAGAATATTTAATGCCAATACTCCTTAAGCTATTCAATGAAATTGAAAAAGAAGCAGTCCTCCCTAACTCATTCTTGGAGGCAAGTATCACTCTGATACCAAAATCAGAGAAAAACCCAACCAAAAAGGAGACCTATAGACCAATCTCACTAATGAACATTGGTGCAAAGATTCTCAATAAAATATTTGCAAATAGAATGCAGCAAATCATTAAAAAGATAATACACCACGACCAAGTGGGATTTATTCCAGGAATGCAGGGATGGTTCAGTGTATGCAAATCAATAAAAGTAATACATCACATCAACAGAGCCAAAAATAAAAATCACATGATCACCTCAATAGATGCAGAAAAAGCTTTCGATAAAGTCCAACACCTTTTCATGATAAAAACCCTACAGAAACTTGGAATAGAAGGTATGTACCTCAATCTCATAAAGGCCATCTATGACAAACCAACAGCCAACATTATACTAAATGGACAAAAACTGAAAACCTTCACTAAAATCAGGAACAAGACAGGGATGTCCACTATTGGCACTCCTACTCAGCATAGTTCTGGAAGTATTAGCCATAGCAATCAGACAAGAGGGAGAAATAAAAGACATAAAAATAGGAAAATAAGTTAAACTATCATTATTTGCAGATGACATGACATTCTATATAGAAGAACCCAAAAACTCCATTAAAAGACTACTAGAGGTAATAAACAAATTCAGCAGCATAGCTGGATACAAAGTCAAAACTCAAAAATCAATAGCCTTCCTGTACACAAACAATAAATTCACTGAGAGAGAAATTATGAAGATATCACCTTTCACAATAGCATCTAAAAAAATGAAATACCTAGGAATCAACCTAACCAAGAATGTAAAAGACCTATATGCTGAAAATTATACTACTCTAAAAAAGGAGGCTAAAGAGGATATTAGAAAATGGAAGGATATGCCTTGCTCTTGGTTAGGAAGAACCAACATTGTGTAAATGGCCATACGCCCAAAACACTGTTATACAGATTTAATGCAATCCCAATCAAAATACCATCAACATACATTAAATATCTAGAGAAAACATTCCTAAAATTCATTTGGAAACAGAAGAAACCTAGAATAACAAAGGCAATTCTGGGCAACACAGGCAAGACAGGAGGCATCTCAATTCCTGACTTGAAACTATGCTAACAAGCCACAGTTATAAAAT
This sequence comes from Hydrochoerus hydrochaeris, assembly GCA_004027455.1. Taxonomy (NCBI): domain Eukaryota; kingdom Metazoa; phylum Chordata; class Mammalia; order Rodentia; family Hydrochaeridae; genus Hydrochoerus; species Hydrochoerus hydrochaeris. Next base: position 12,626 of record PVLA01014026.1, read on the forward strand.
CAGCATGGTACTGGCAAAGAAATAGGCCTGAAGATCAATGCAACAGATTAGAAGATGCAAGCACTACTACAAAGACACTCAGCCACCTTATATTTGGGGCAAAACATGTTTACTGGAAAAAAGATAGCCTGTTTAATAAGTGGTGTTGAACAATTGGTTTTCCACATGCCGAAGACTAAGAATAGACCCATGCCTATCACCATACACTAAACTAAAATCAAAATGGATCAAGATCTAAATATTAAAACAGAAACACTAAGTCTACTGGAAGACAAAGTAGGTAAAAATCTTGGAGACATAGGAGTAGGGAGAGAATTCATGAATAAAACACAAACTGCAATGGAAATACTTGAAAGAATCAACAACTGGGAGCTCATATTGCTAAAAAGTTTTTGTACTTCAAAAGAAATCACCAACAAAGTGAAAAGAAAACCCACAGAATGGGAAATAATTTTAGAAAATAATCTCTCAAAGGACTTATATCGAGAACATATAAAGAAGTGGAAAAACATCAAGCCCCCAAATTCAAAGACCCTCTCCAAAAATGGGCATCTGAGATGAACACAGTTCTCAGATGAAGATATACAAATGGCAAATAAATATATGAAGAAATGTTCACCATCTCTGGTCATTCGAGAAATGCAAATTAAAACAGCATTGAGATTTCATCTCACCCCTGAAAGAATGGCTGCCATTAAGAAAATAACTGATAACAAATGTTGGCAAGGCTGCATGGAAAAAGGAACACTTCACTGTTGGTGGGAGTGCAGACTGGTGATTAGTCAGAATGGAGATTCCTCAGAAAACTAGGATTGGAAGTTCCATTCAATCCAGCTACTCCCCTCCTGGATATTTTCCCAGAAAAATTGAAAAGGTCATGTCACAGTGATATATGTGTACCCATGTTCATAGCAGTACAATTTGTGATAGCTAAATTTTGGAAACAACCAAAATGCCCATCAACCGCAGAGTGGATGAAAAAAATGTGATATTTTTATACAATGAAATGCTACTCAACTATAAAAAAGAATGATCTTGAGGCAACTTGAGAATATTCTGATTAGTGAAATGAACAAGATTCACATTAGTAAATATCACATTATCTCTCTAGCATAAAAAAATAAGAAGAATGGACAGAATAATGGTATCCAAAAAGCATATTATAGCTATAGATAAAATAGCTATTGTAAAAGTGAAAGGGAAGGAAAGGATATAGCTCTAAAGGATATAGTGGTATGCGTAGTGTGTAAAATAGATGACCATATTACTAAACTTTTTTTAGATCATTGAACAGAAGAGTTTGTACTATCTATGTTTGAGTGTCTAGCCACTTTCTATGGCTTTGATTTTGTAACTTTAACAACTATTGTTAACAGTATGTAATGTATCAACTAGTGATTTTATGATGTTAATTTTTTTGAACTCTGTATTCTAGTTTCTCTTCTTGTTTTTTCTATTTTGTCTTTTTAATTTTCTTTTCTTTCTTTCTTAAAATAAAAAAAAGAAATCTAAAAAGTCATACTGTCTTTTTGGTATAGATACTGTCTTTTTTGTTATTGATATTAAATCTATTTAGAACATCTGATAAATATATGATAAATTCATGGTAAACACATAATATAAAGCTAAGATTATACAGACATACAGATACACATGCACTTCAATTGGAAATACATATCTGTTAAATGTATCTAAATTCTACCATTAGCAATATACTTTATGTTTTAAAGCAGCTTCACCTTTGGGAGAAACCTATCAACATCTAAATGTTTTCAGGAATTACTAACACATTGGTAAGTAAAACCCTGTGGGAGCTGATAAAATTACTGACATCCATGAATCCAAGTTAAAAAGCAAAGGCAACATGCCTAAGCTGTAAAAGTGTGGTGCCCAAATTGCCTTGATGTGAAGATAAGAGAAGTCTGGGAATGAGCTGAGGTGATACTGGAATGAGCTACCAGGGCAAGGATTGAGTGAAATGGTGGCTTCCACAGTGGCATTGTCCTGGGACTGACATGTCAGGTGAAAGGTGGAAAATAGCAATAACAAAGCAGTGTAAATGTAGGACAGAAAATTCAGAGAATCCTGGCCACAGGTAAAAATGAGGATCTTTTCTTTGGAACAAAACTGCTAAATAAAGGGATTTCAACTACATGGTACAGATTTAGGATAAACCACAATCTCAGCAGCAGAAAATGGGAAAGTGTTGTGTGTGAGCAAAACTGAAAGTTTATACATGAAGTGCTTTGCATGTGGGCTGTAGATGTGGCCCTCCTGACAGGACGGCTAAGAACCCTGCAGGCGGGAGTGTGGTATGACAGAGGGAGGCCAGACCTTTGCCACCGAGGAGGTAAGTACATTTTCTGCGCTGTTCCCAAGCATACCAAGCCCATCTACACAGGCTTATCAGCCCCACTGCCAATGTTATCAGTTCAACTGTAACATGCACTTTCCTAAAACTATCTTTTGGAGTTCTCCAAGAGTGCCTTTGTTTTCTCTTCATATCCTTAAAACACCACAGCTCTATAATCAACAGAGTGGTCATCAACTCTCTCCTCTTGTCGCGAGTCTTCTTTCATCATGTGACACAAGTCATTGAAGATCAGCTATCACTGGGAAACTGCAGATGTTATCTGTCAGGCTGAAGAAAGCATGGAAAATATTTTTGGAAGGTGCCAGAATTGCCTACCTTCTGCTCAAACCTGGGTTGCTATTATTATAGGTATAAGTCTGAAAGCATGTTAGTATGGCATGAACTAGGATGAAATTCATTGTTCCTCATTATAGGTAAATTTTAATGATGGAGTTAAAGTCATAAAAATAAAGACTATTCAGAGATGTTTTGAGACAAGGGTACCATCAATTTGTACTTGTTTCCTTTTGTTTTATTATCTTGATTACGTTGCATGTTTTAAAAAATATGATCATATTTTCTATAAGCAGATATGAAATGAATGCCTTCAAAATGTAAAATAATGAGTAAGGAGGGCTGAGGGTTTAGCTCAGCAGCACAAGCACCTGCTTGGCAAAAGTAAGGTCCTGAGTTCAATCCCCAGTACCAAATTAATTAATTAATAATAATAATGAGTAAGGAATTATTGAAGGATTCATTGATGGATGAGGAGTTTGTTTGCTTTATAATAGCAATCATACTATGAAGTTACTGATATATTAAAATGTACCTTTACGATAGGGAAATAAATTGTAAGAGAGAAAAATACAAAAGAGTTAAGAATAACAGACACACACAATTGGTAATTTCACTAGTCTGTCATTTGAAATCATTCTATTAAAACTCCTGAGATAACTGCTATATAATTAGGACTGAGTAATACTATTAAAGGAAAAGATAAAACAGAGTGGCACATATAATTAGTTGTGTTCTCCACTGGATGGTAATTAACACATTATGGAAGATGTGTGTGAGATTTCAGGTAAAAGGAGAGGCACTTCTGTGCTTGATTAAGAAAATATGATTTGTAGCTTGGAATCCTTTCTCGGCATCATTAAGTAGAGCCTTTCAATGGTCTATATTGCTGAATATCATACAAGTCTGCATATTCTGGAATTATTAGTCTTGGCATGAGTGTTGACATTCTTGCAATGAGCAGTTTCTTAGCTTTAATTCTTCAGACATCAGATATAAAGCAAAGGTTTAAGGCATCTATTTTATTAAGGACTATGATCCAGGAGGCAGGAGAACAAATATAAAGATGTCTTTTCAATTTAGTCACAGGTATGAGTAACTGGTTTCTGCATCCTATGGGGTTACCTAAGGAGGTATATGAAATATGTCACAAGATTGTTTGAAAAACACATAAAAATTTGTCCATTTTCTAACAAGTTCCTTTGTTCAAAATATTTCTCTATGGCCTTAATTTTCAGCACTTACAGGTAGTACAATATAGAGCACCCAGGACTTCTCCAAGACATTTTCTTGTGCTTATAGAAAAGTTCAGAACATAAAGTGTATAGCAAGTACTGTAAGATTAAAGATAGGAGTTCAAGTATCACTTCTATAAAGAATACTTTGGTTGATCTGGGCTTCTTGTCTATGGAACTGACTTAAATCATTATCCCCAAAGAGTTTACATCAAAATTACGCTCCTCTTATCAGACCATTATTGCAGTAATTTCTCATCCATTGCTGTCACTGAGCAAAAAAGTGCTACATAAGATGATCAGTATAATCTTTTGAGTTCTACAATATGTATCATAGGCTCTTTCATATAAAATAACTTTAATTTCTTCTATTCATCTCAGTCAGTTATCTTCCTAGCATAATAATGCATCTCTTTGCCTGCAGGTACACTGAAATGAAAAGTGTAGTAATCAGCCAGCAGCTTCAAGTTCAAATTCAAGGGAATGCTTTCACACCCGGTGGAAGCATGTCTTGCTTTAGAATCATTATCTCTAACTTAGATTGTGGGAATAGGAACCAATGATGATTCTACATGTGAATTATATGAGAGTAACACCTGTGCCTCTTCCTCATCTTACAAAGGCTTTGTGGGAGATATCTTATGATCAAATAATAAATTAAAAATGAATGCATGGTATTCTGCATGTTAGCTCAGGACTTGTACAAGTGTAAGGGAGGTGTGATTATGTGTGCATGACTACTAGGTACACTGAGTAAAGAGTCAGCTACCAGAAAGGTCAGACAGCTGAAAAGATCACAGGAAATATAAAGCTTGATGAGAAAACTTTGGATGTTGAAAACTCCCTTCCCCATAAAGCTGAGCCAAGGATAATAAATGGTCCTGACACTCATAAAACTAGAACACACAAGTCTCAGGACTGTAAGATTAAAGAGAATAGTCCAGTCTCATAATCAAACCATGTGAAAATTAATAAATAAGTGGAGGAAGGTCATTGGCTTTGATCTTTAAGTTTTCCTGCTGTGGAATCATCATCTTTTCTTCTTTTAGTTTCATATTGTGTATTTAAAACTTATAAATTTTCAAGCTCAAGTCACTAATAGAAGAGAGATGTTTTGCTCTACATCTTTCTCAAAGGAAGGGGAACTTTAACATTTTTGTTAGAATGTATTTTAAATAGATAACACATTCATTGATGAGAACAGTACTCGTGCATGACATATCTTAATCCATTTTATTGCCTTAATCCATTGTATTCCTGCTTTTCCCCTTCCTCTATTTTTAGATTTCCTTCCCATTTGCAAAAGATCTAACTCTCTGTTTTCTACTATCTATTCCTCATTTTGTTTTTTAAAATGTTTTGACTTTAGCTTTTTCAGGTAAGAGAAAGATGAAATATTTAAGTCAACTTGTAACACCCAGATGAACAGAATCATCAGCTGGACTTGTGCAGGATGGTGCCGGGTGTGGAAGGCTCACCTGAAGATTGTTGCCAACAGCATAGATGCAGAACTGGAGGGGAAGATGTACTGTCGATTCTCCTGGAGAAGCTTGTTATACTGGATTTCCTGATATGAACTCAGTCATTGTCCTTGTTGGAGGAGCTCAGGCCCTCATTGTCACTGAAGATGGCTGTAGTTTTCTTTGGGGAAGTTCTGTTCCTTACTTTGAGTCACTTCCTGGCTCCAATGCAAAGCCCTCAGCCTGCTGGGACAGATCCTTCATCCTGCTGACACAGACTCTCTGGCTTCCCCCACTGACCTTTAGGCTTTCCCCAGTGCAGATCCTTGATAAGACTTGCATGAGACATTGTCATGAGTTCTAAGCCTCCAGTTGGACTCACGGAGGACATTACCATATGCTCTAAATCTTCAGCTGGACTCGTGCAGGACATTTCTATGGAATCCATGCCCTCAGCTGAATTCTTTGTGTCTCTAGTGACAGATCATCTTTTGCATTGGATTCTTTTGGTGAATATTATAAAATAGTTCTGTAAATTATGTGTTCTGTATTAAATCTTTTCCCTTATCAACCCTAACCACAGCAATGTATTTATCTCTTGAGATGATATCATAACAGATAATAGCTGGATCAACTGTAATTCTGTAATTTCTCTTTCTTTTTTTCTTTTCGTTTTTATTACTTTTTTTTTTTTTGGTACTGGAGATGGAACTTACAACCTCACACTTGCCAGGCAGGTGCTTGTGCTGCTGAGCTATATCACTGGCCCAATCAAATGTAATTTATAGATTTAGTTTGTTGAGGAATCTCCATACTAAATTCCTTACTCATTGTATCAGTTTGCATTCCTACCAACAATGGAATGATACACGTTCCCCTGGAGCCTCACCAGAACTTGTTAGTTTTATTTCTTGATGATAGCCATTTGATTTCTTGAAAATGAAATCCCAGCGTTGTTTTAGTTTGCATATCTCTGTGGCCAGCCATATTAAATCATATAATTTCTGTCATTTGTGCTTCTTCTTAAGAGTGTCTATTCATTTCAGTTGCCTGTTTTTCAATTAGTTCTTTTATTTGAGGATCTGATTTGAGGATTCTTTATATATTCTAGATATTAGTCCTCTGTCAGAACAATATCTAGCAGAAAAATTTTCCCCATTTTGTAGGTTGTTTCTCCACTCTGTGGTTTGTTTCCTTTGCTCTACAGAAGTTTTTAATTTGATACAATCATACTTTTAGATTCTTGGTGGGATTTCTTTTGCAATTGGAGTTCTGTTTAGAAAGGTCTTGCCTATGCATGCATATGCCATCAAGAGGCTTACCTGTTTTATCTCCCAGCAGGTTGTTTCCATTTTAATATTCCGTTTTAATTGTCTTTGATCCATTTTGAAGTTGTCAGAACTTGTTAATATACTGGTAATTGGCTTTTTTGGGGTCCTCTGTGCACACACTTCTAAGGTTACTGTAATATGACTACAAATACTTCCATTTAACCTAAAGCACCAGTCAGTTCTTACACTCTTTTTGCCTATATACAGACACCTGCTTTGTTATGGGACACCTGATGTGTGTATATATATAGCAGAGTAAAGAAGATAGAACATGGAGGAAAAGAAATTTAAAAACATAAAAGACTGAAACAGAATAAAGGAAAAAACTTCAAAAGTAAAATGGTAAAATAAAGAAATGATATTATTAAAAATGCAAGAGTCAGAGGAAAAAGTAAAAGCCCATAATAGACAAGCAAGGAAGCAAACAGAAACCTTCACACAGTTGCTGTACCACAGAACAAGTGTACCCGAAGTCCTTCTATGCCATAGTCGTAGTCCAGCTTCAGGCAGCCGTGCAGGTTTCCCTCCTGCGAACTGCTTAATTGTCTGCCTGGAGGTTGCGCAGTCTCTTGATCACTCTGGAGAAGCCTCCTGTTTGCAAGCCATGCTTTGAATGTGGCTGCCACAGACCTTTGGCTGTTTTCTAAGGACCTGTGACCTCAATCAAAGGGAAAAAGAGGATGCAGCACAGTTTGCCTAGTTAACTTACATAAGGGACCTGCCACTCCCAGTCCCCTCACTTCAAGGCAAATCCTGAAATCATCAGCACATTTTTCCCCCAGTGGCCTTCTGTCCAGAATATCACCATCATCCCTCTGACCCAGGCACCACCTCTGTCTGTTTGACCTCAGACCTTTATCCATACCTGGTTCCCAGCTCAAGAACTACTTTACAAACTGTGTAACTTAGCAATAGTCCCTGGGCTCAGCACAAGGCCTCTTTTGCCCATGCAGGGCCATGTGCAGTGGGCAGGCTGGTGTTTGGATAACCAATAAGAGATTACCCCTTCTCCCTGTGTCTCCTGGGATGAAACTTGGGATACTGGGATGAATTAGCCTCCTCTATTGCAGAATACTTGCACAGTGTCTTCTTTGAGTTTCTCAATGTACCTGGTTTTCTAATAGGAGTGTGGGAATCACCAGGAAGCATGCAATTGCAAATACTGCAAGGAGTAATTCTGATTTTAAATTTAGTATTTCTGATTTTAAAATGAAGATAAATTTCCATATTGTAGACCTTGAACATTTATATTCTGTCACTTTTTCTTTTGGAAGAGATATTTTTATACAATAAAAGTAACTTTGACTTTGGATTCAGCACTGGATTTGGTTTACACCTCTTTCATAAACTTCTTAATAGTAAGTTAGAGACTATCTGAGTCTCTTTCAGAGGAGGGTGATGGAGGTGCGCTAGACAAGTAGGAAAGGTAGAAGGAATTCTTTCTTCTTTCAGCTCTCCCATTGTGTCACATAAATTGAAACCATGCTAAAGTCAATTGTCAAAATACTCTGGGCAATGCAACCTATAGGGAAAGGCACAGGATTAAACATGGTCAAAGCCACAACTAAGAAATTAACATCAAGGTACAACTATATTGAGGAGCAACCCAGATGATGAACTTGAGAACACATACATGTGGAGACAATGAATTTGTATATCTAAAATTAATTAATGAGTACTTGAAATAATGGAAATATCAGTTTAACATTTATATTTATGTTTATTATGATTTTGCCATAAATAGATGAATATTAACATTTTTGACATTTTAAAAAGATTTAAATAATAAGGGAAAATAATTAATTAATTCATCCTATGTTTAGTAATATGTATCCAAGTATACCAGGAAAGAAGCCTGCACAAGCTACTTTTAAAATTTTATTGTGGTAAGAACACAACATCAGATGCATCTCCCTAATATATTTTCAATGTAATATATTTTCAATATAATATATTTTCAATATGTTACTGATCCCTATAGTCCAGTGCTATACAAAATATTTCTAGAACATATTCACTTTGCTTCCTGAAATGGTTTAGTCATTGATTAGTAGCTCTTCATGAAACAGAGAACAAACCTGGAATGTAGTTAGGATCACCATGCTGACATGAATGACCACTGGAATAAATATATTATCACTCCAAAAAAAGAAATAT
>PVLA01014026.1:21555-33247 GCA_004027455.1 Hydrochoerus hydrochaeris
TTTGGTATCAGGAATCAAACTCAAGACCTTGTACTTGCCAGGCAGGTGCTTATGCCACTGAGGTATATCCATAGCTTGAGCTATAAAATTAATGCAACTTCAATCACCTAAAGAAAATGGTAACTATGACCACATTAAAAACTTGTATCTACAGAGATATTTGGAGTGATTTTATCTAGAGTTGCCAAAGCTTATAAGCAATCTTGCTTTCCTGCAGTGAATAAAATATGAATAAATAAATTTTAAAATATTCAAATGATATAATGTTTTTCCATTCTGAAAACAAATGAGCTACCTATAAATTTACAAAAAGACAAAAGAAACCTAAATGTATGTTTCCAAGTGAAAGAAACTGTACACTCTTTTATTCAAATTATTGGAAACTTTTTTAAAGCCAAATGTATGGCAATAGCAAAAAATATCAGTGCTCACCAGGAATGAAAGCAAGGAAAACTAGGTGGAGAAGAGAGAATTTTTAGGGCAGTGAAACTATTCTGAGATACAGTAGTGTCGGAGACATCATGCATTTGTCTACATCTGTGAGACACAGAACCAAGGGCAAACTTTAAACTATAGACTTTGAGTGATAATGATGTGTCAGTGCAGTTTCATCAGTTTGACAAATATATGAGATTATTTTTATGCATAGAAAGTATGTGAAATCTGCTTGGTTTTGTTGTTATACAAAATGTAGGCTAAAAATAAAGTTTATTTTTTAAAAAGTCAGTGGTGGATTTTATAAATCATAATTTCCTACCTCTAGTAATCTGACTGTGATATTTTGCATCTCATTCTGGGTAGCATCCAAAGCTACTCTTTCTGGCTTCCACAACATAACAATACATGTAGAAAAAAGCATCTTTTGTAGACAGAAGTTGATTTTCATCTATGATTTTGCAAACCATTAATATTTTGTTTCCACAGAAATTGATTTAGTGTAAGCCCTTTTTGATGCACTCTAAACATCACTAAAAATTAATAGTCTAATATATAAATGGAAAGTTAATGATATTTCTGGTGCAGTAAGTTCTTTTCTGGTTTCTTGGAAATATATTGTTTTTTATCAGAAATAACTCTGCCTTTTTTTTTTTGCCTGAGTTGAGCAGGTGCAAACTTCATTCTCTTTTGCTTCTGTCTTCTCAAGAAAACAGTATTACTGCCTCTTTTGCATGAATGTATAAATTGGTCATATTCAGTGAGCAAAAAAAACCAGTAATAACCTAGATTGCATGCTCATTTTACTGAGCACTAAATTGTTTTTTCCAAGGCTCAGAAGAATAGCTGATAATTAACTGTCTTTAAGTTTAACATTTGAGAAGTGCTTAGGAGAAAAAAATAGATTTTACAAAAGACAATTTTTCTACTGTATGTTCTTGTCTTGTTGGTGTACAGGAGGAAAATTTATATTTTCCTAAGCCTTGGGCCTTTGGTCTAAATTGCAAAAGTTAAGCAGAGGGTTGTGACCCTATCTCTTTGCTTTGGTACAATATGAGATGGAATTATAGTCTTAGAAAAAATTCCAGAGAAAATAGCTACAATGTGGAATAAATACTCATAAAGGAAGAGTAAAAATATTTTAAATATATGACATTATTATACAATTGTCTTTATTAATATCTAGTTGAAAGCATAATAATTAGAATAAACTGATTTTGTTTTTCAACTCTGTGATTTTGTGATTTAACTCACATAAATATGTATTAGTACAAGTGCTTATGTGCTTTTTCACTTAAAATAAATGTTATAAATCCTATATATTTAACTTTGTGTATTAGAGTTATGATTTACACCTGACTATTACATTCCTGGATTTATTTTATACAAAACTTATTTTCCTCTAATTTTTAATTTGTAAAGAATAAGCTGCATGCACACGCATATACATACACATATGTACACAACATATGAGTAAGACATATTTTTATGCATGTATATACATACTGTTGTGTACACATGCATAAGAATACATGTCTTAGTAGCTTTACTTTGTTACTGAGACAAAACACCCAACTATCAAGTTTAAAGGAAAAAAGGTTTATTTCAGCTCACTGTGAGTATCAGCTTATAGTCAGTTGGCACAAAGGCAGGGTGCCGTGCAGAGGGCACTGCACAGGAGAAGCAGTCCATGGCAAAGCGACTAGGAGGCTGAGTAGCAGGAAGGAGCAGTCTGCCTTTCCCTTTTATCCAACCTGGGGTATGAACTTTTTGGGTGGTGCCACCCACACTCAGAGCCTTCAGTCTTCAGTAAATTCATTTAGCCATACCCAAAACTATGCTAATTCCCATCAGTAGGCTAATTTACCACACCCTTCATCCCAGTGTCACACTCCCTAGATCCAGCCAGCTCAGACAAGTCCCACCATGAGACCATAAGGCTTTGGGGCCTTGAAACCATGAGGCTTTGAGGGACATCTACATAAAAGCCATAGCAATATATGAATACATATCTGTTGCTGATTTCTCAAGAATAGCCAAATGTCAGCACAACAAACCTTTATATTTATTGTCGCTGGGGTAGGTAACAAATATGAGTTACTCCTTGGACAGTTTATTACTGTTATGGATTAAAACCTGGTGGTCAATTGAACACTGGCTGAATTAAATCAGCACAGTGCTGAGCATACATGGCCCACCTGAGGAAGGTTGCCAGCATAAATAGAGATGTGGAGAAGATGAGTGAGGCATTGTGTATTCTCCTAAGTGTTGCTAGTGAGCCGTTGGTTCTCCTCGAGGAGCTCGTCATGACTAGCTTCCCCAGTGTGAGTTCAACCATTGTGAACAGAGGAGCTCAGGACCTTGTTGGTGAGAGTAGCTGTGGTTCACTTTGGGGGAGCCCTGGTCTTAGATTGAGCATTGCTTCCTGCCTCTGGAGGGGAAGACATGTGCTGTTTAACCTCCAGGAGAAACTCTCACACTGCCTTTCTGGCATGTAGTCAACTGTTCTTATCATCAGAGGAGCTCGGAACCTATATATCTTTTTGTGTTTGACTTATTTCATGTAGGATAATGTTCTTCATATTTACTCATGGTTTTCTAAACAATCAATTGTCTTTTTTTAAGGCTGAGTAATATATATACATACTTTATGACAGTTATATATATATATATATATATATATATATATATATATCACATCTTAAATCATCTTAAATAAATATATATATATCAATCTCTATGTATGTGTGAATATATATATATATTTTCTTTATTTTGTGTATAAAATCAGACTGACATTGCTAAGTCACATGGTTGTTTTATTTTTAAATTTTTGAGGAATCTCAATGCTGCTTTACTAACATTTCCACTGATAGTGTACAGAGGTTCTTTTTGTTTCTGGATGTCTTATTTTTAATAAAAATTATTTTTCAAGTAGTCACATGTCAACTGAATTGTATTCCATGAATTCATAAAAATATAGGAAAACTACTGGGCATAATGATAATAAATTTCTTTATGCTGTTTCACTAATTGTCAGCATTACCATTATACATAATTTTAAATTCAGTATTTTTTGTAGGTTGAATTCTATTCTTCCATAAAGGACATGTTGGAGTCCTAATTTCCAGTGTATGAGAATGTACATTTATTTGAGTAGAGTCTTTAGAGGTAATCAAGCTAAAAGAAAATCATCAGGGTAACCCCATATATAACAAAATTAGTGTCTCTATAAAGAGGAGAACTGTAGACACAGAAATAGATACATACATACACAGAGAATGTGATACAAACAGACCCAGGAAGAAAACAAGCCAGAGAAAGGGGCCTAGAACAAATCCTTCCCTCAGTACTTCAGAAGGAGACAAATCTAGCCATAAATCACCTTGAATCACTAACTTCCAGAACAATAAGGAAATAATTTTCTGTTTTGCAAACCACTCAGTTTGCAGCATTTTGTTATGAAACCCCCGGACACTAATATGGATACATTCTTTTCAATTTTATGTTAAAGCTAATAGCTTTAAAATGTAGTCCTTTATATAATTTAATTAATTTTCATTCTTTTAAATACCAGTTGATAATGACTAGTACATTAGTGTAGTAAAACATTAGCTATAAATTTACATATTTATTATACATGAATATTTCCCCTTGGTTTTCTTCAATTCTTGTCTTTGTCTCTCTCTCTGACAACCAATTCTATAATTCTTCCTATCTGATCACTCATCCTCTAATTCATTCATTGACTTCTTTTTCTAAACAGTTTATGTGAGAATTTATTTTTGTTTTTTTCTTCTCTTTCCTTCAGATCATCCTACACATGTCAACTTCTATGTACCTGTATAGTTACATAACCGATTTCTTCCAATCTCAGAGTAAGAAGAGCCCATAAAATTGATTCATCTCAGTGTATGAAAGAGGGGTAGGAACAGGTAATAAATTGGAAAATGACTGTGCTACATGGGACTCAGTGATGAGAAAAATCTGAGCAATATAGGTGAAATCAATTTTGCAATGTATGTATTTGGAAATTCTTCCAGTATTAAATGAATAAAATGTAAACAATAAGTGACCGTGTAATAATAGAAATTCTCTTTTCACAAATGTACTATGTAGTGAAGCATATACAAAGATAAGCACATAAACCAATTTTTGTTGGCATTTACATAAAATGGGATTTCTAAGAATGTTTGAATTTGTAAGGTACAAACTTGAATCAGTATGCAAAACAGTTGAGTATGTCAGTAAAAACTTCTACAGTAAAAAAAACTGAAATTCTCTCGAAATCTGAAAACAATCCTTAAAATGTGCATGTTCCATTAATAAGATAAAACTTAAATAATTTTCTAAACAACCCATGTTTCTATAAATATCACCCTTGCTAACATAGAAATAAAATTATCTTGCTATTTTTATAAAAATATTACAAAAGCACTCACCTTTGAAGGCAGAGTACAGAGCCAACATCATAGAAAATGTATTACTTAGCTGTATCCACCACAAAAAAAACAATATAAAAATAAAAAAATATTTTCTGGATATCTGTTGGTCTGTTAAAATAAGTTTTAGCAATTTCATTCCTCATTCTGACTAAATATTCTAGTCTGCATATAATTATGCCTTTATGATTATGTACTTGGCAAAGTGTATAAATATATCCTATTAAAACAAAACTAAATATATCTAAACTGAATGTCTCATTAGCTGAATCTCATATATGCCTGAAATTTTCAGTATTGTTTGACACAGATGAATGGAACAATGAAAAATACAGTGCTTCCAATAAAATTTGTTTTACTTGCTGAGAATATTTTTTAGAAACCTGATTTTGTGATTCCTTTGCCGGCTAGGATCTGCTTAAGTCACTGAAATTCTCTAGTTTTACCTTCAACTGCTCCTCAGTAAATCCTCTTCTTTCCTATCTAGATGTCATGCCAACCTCTCCCTTTTTCCATCGAAATGACTGGCTATTCGGTAAACTTTGCCAGTGCAATTGGCACATATTGGGCACTGCTGCTGGCATCGAGGTGTCAGTGGTGAACAAGGTAATGTTCTTGTCCTCAAAGAAAATTTCTTTAAAGCTGAGATCAAGTATGTCCAGAAAAAACCAAGCCTATTTTAAGTAGCCCCGTAAGCATTGCAGAAAATAAAACAGGATGACAAATATGACTGTGTCAATGAGCAGCACTAAATAATCTTCTTAGATGACTCTGAGAACATAGTCCTATGAGCTACATAATAAACTTAAAGCAGCTTACCAATTTTTTGTGGGTGATGGTGGTGGTGGTGTTTACAGTGGTGGTATTTCAAACAGTAAGTGCAAAAGCTCGTGGCCAGATAGTTTTATAGGTGCAAAGAAAATAGACATGGTGATTTGTGGCTACGGTAGGACGCAGACGGGTCAGTGGTAACATTGAGTAAGTCTTCTAAGACAACAGTAGTAAGGTTGTGAATGTTACTCTAAGCGCAACACGCTATTCCTTCCTGAATACTCCAGAAATACTTCAAATGCAGCATGTCTAACATCCCATTCATCATCTCCTCTCCATGAACATGTTCATGCTGCTATGTTGCTGATCTGTTAATAAAATTATCTCCCCTCTGTTACACAACCTAGAACATTTACTGTGCTTTGTAATTTTTCTGTGATTTCCAGTTCTAGACAATCACTACACTCTATTGATTGATTCTTCCTTCTAAATATCTCTTCTCACAAGCTCCTCTGCAGATCTGTGCCACTGCTTCAGTTTATATTTTCCTCTCTCTAAGTGCAATTTTATCTTTCCTTCCTCTTCAAAGGCCTGTAGTCTCAATTTTTACCCTTTCACATGAAAATTTACACAGCAACCATCACGATATTTCTAATGAACTATCTGTCATGCACCTTTTC
Organism: Hydrochoerus hydrochaeris; assembly: GCA_004027455.1. Lineage (NCBI taxonomy): Eukaryota > Metazoa > Chordata > Mammalia > Rodentia > Hydrochaeridae > Hydrochoerus > Hydrochoerus hydrochaeris. The sequence goes on from PVLA01014026.1 coordinate 27,884, forward strand.
TGTTCAAGCCCTCTAATAGTTCACCACTGCATATAGGATAAAGTCTACATCCTTGGCATAGAATTCAAAGTTCTTTATGTCTGGCTCTTACCTACCATTCCAATTTCCAACCCTTCACACAAATTAATTCTCTAACAAAACCCCAGCCACTTCCAATTTCCTTTACCTTCCCTCGACTTTAAAGCTCTATTCTTTGCACATGCTGTTTCTGACATTTCCAATGACTCACTTCATTACACTACTTGCTGTGCCCCTGCAAAATCCATCCTTAAAAACCGAGTTTTAGTGTCACTTTTAAAAAATATTTCCCCTGAACATTCACTTTCTCCTGTTCTCTCTCGCACAAACACAGCCCTCTAACACTAAGGTCAACTCTTGATTTACCCCGTGTTGCATCTCCTGTATTTTGCATGCGGCATAACTTTAGAACCACATGTTGCTACTTTTATGGTTCTGTATCTGTGCCTCAAAGCAGTTTGTAACAAACCTGAAGAACCTATTGTGGAACTATAGAAATACCAATCATCAGAATAAATTAGTAGGGACATAGGGGACTTACAGGTCACCAAGGCAGTTCCTTTAAGTTCCCAATGAAGAAAACGATAACTGAAACTGTCAAACAGGACATTACAGCTAGACTTTTCAGAGCCCATTAGTGCCTCAATTCCTCTACCTGATGAACTTTTAACATGGCGCTTTGTGCAATGTCAGGCATTATTTCCTTTGTCTCACAGTTGACTTTCATAGTTGGCTTCTAGAATGGATAGATAATGGATAGGTATGGATTTATTGATTTTATATATGCTAAGCACGTTATCAGTATTTGTTGAATGAATGAAACAAAAGCTGTGAGGGTGTCATAACCTAAATGATATTATCAATAACTATGTTTTCCATGCCTTTACTTATTGCTTCACCCATTAATTCTCCAACTATTTGTGTGCTTTTATGCTTCAAATCACATTTTATGTTAAGATTAAAAATACATGAAAATTATGATCTTAGCATTCCAGAAAATCAGAGAAATAAGCACGTGTTCAGGTGTTAAGACAGGGTCAAAATGGTTAAAATATATCTGTGAAAAAGCCAAATGTTTTGTTTCTGTAGAAAATAGCTAGCAAGTTTTTCTTAGAGGAATTGATATTTTTGCAATATGTTCTTTCACTGCCAAGCACTCAACTTGGTAGCAATAATTTTAAGAGGGAAACAAACAAAAAAAAATCACGAAACAAGTAATCAGTGTTGTGTATACTCACAGTTTGAGTTCATCTCCAGACTAACAATGTCAAAATGAAAGTCAAGATTGTTCAATGATACTCATTTGCCATGAAATTTAACATCTATTTCAATTTTTAAACTTTATATATTACTTGTCAACTTTATCTTTGAAATGTTTTACATCATTTCAGCTTTAAAATTTAACTTTACTTTTCTTTTTGAATCTTCTAATATTATCCTCTGTTCAAAAATCATTTCTGAGTTATCTTTTACTGGTATGAGCAACAAGACTACTACTGTGTGGAAGTTCTACAAAAAATGTTTAGGAAAATTGAAATAAAATGGAATTTTTGTTCTGTTTTTATAATGGGACTGTATCTTATTTCACAGTTTAACAAATCCTCACAAACCTTTTTTCATTTGGTTTATCCTACTTGTTTGCTTGATCTGTGCCCAAAGATAAATATGTACATGAGCAAATCTACTCTTAGTCATGGTTTTCTGAAAGTCTAAAATAGAATTATTTAAACTCACCATCTTTGTCTCCAAATATAGAACTTTACCATGCTTATATAAAAATCCCAAAGCTCTTGTCTTGCATTTTAATTTATCTTATTTACTGTGAAGATTCTTTCATGATTTTTCAGCATTTTTAACAGTCATTTTTTGAAACACTGAATCAAATTTCTCATTTGTTCTTACTCCTGGAAATATGCTTTAGTAATTTTTTTCTTCAACTTGAGAATTACTTAAAAAAACAAAATATTATCAATGTAAATAATTGAATTTTCATTACAACATATTTAATATGGAAATAAGAATGTATAACCATGGTTAAATATGCAGTGAATCCATACCTACACGTATATATGATACATATGCATGATGCAAACATTTCTAATAAAATTTAAACTAATAAATGGTAGATGATTTACTTTTTCAGACATGTTCCATTGTACTGTACCTTCAAAACTAAATCACTTATATAAGAGTGTTGAAACTAAGAGAAGGGGCCAGGGGTTTGGCTCAACAGCCTAAGTACCTGCTTGGCAAACACAAGTTCATGAGTTCAATCCCCAGCACCAAAAAAAAAAAAAGAAAGAAAGAAAGAAAGAAACTAAGAGATGTGTTCAAGTTCACACAGCTAGACTATTTACTAAACTAGATTGTATTAAATCAAGTTAGTCCATGGTATACATTGTTTTTATATATGCAAATTTACTCCTTGGCCATGATCTTTTATTATGTGATAAAATTTCCAAAGGGCATTTTTGACATTCACATTAGCTTAGTTCAAGTGGAAATTAATTTCTTCTTGACAAGTGTTATGAGTTTCAAAATATCCCTTGTGCACATGTTTGTGGAAAAGGTTATTTGTATTACAAATGTTTGTGGTGGAGATATCTAAGCTTTTATTATGCATACATATCTTTATGTATCTCACAGCATTTTTAAATTAATGAGATCAGTATTATGTGAAGACTTTGGTAAAATATCCTGCAACTTTATGGTTATGCAATGCTTCACACCTTATTTAAATAGCATTTTGGCTTTTAATTTTTAATCTTATAACTGTCACATAATCTTGTCTGAAAAATCATATGAAAAAATGAATTGGCACTAAATTCATACCACTAGAAGTACTTAGCCTCATTTTTGCTTTTGTGACTAGAATTTGAAAACTGAAGACAAAGAGTTTGTTAGTCAAAGACCCTCTGGACGTGAGCCACACCTAAGGCAGAAACTGGAGAAAACCAAGAGCATGCAGGTAGCCTTTCTGCACCATGATTGCCCCCATCCTGAACTTTGGAAACGAATAAAGCACCAAAGCATCTGGCAGGATGTGTGGCAGCAGGAAAAATCCCCTAACCAAATATTTTAAAGTGCTTAAGATGCTGGTGGTTTAGCACATACATATCATTATTGTACACTCCCTGTAATAAAATATAATTACACATGCTGAGTATTCATTTTATTTTATTTCAGGGTGATTTTTGTTATCATTTCCTCCAATATTGTCCTAAAGCTTATTTATGCGCCAAGCAGAAATCCAAAGAATAATTGCTATTTTTTTCTTGTTTGGTGAAGATTTAAATAAACTAAAGCTTAAAAAAATAAAAAAAAATTCTCCATAATATTCAACAAAAACAGAAAGTCTCCAAAACAGATCTTTCCTCTCTTTTAACCTGAATTCTTCTTTCATTAGAAATTATAATATCCATTGGGTGTTTCATTATGTCCATAAAGTGTAGACTTTATTTCTAGGATAAATTAGGCCTTAGAAAGGAAAAATATTTTCAAGTAAAGTAAGTAGAATATTTATATATGCAGGTGTGAGTACATATGCCTAAGAACAAATATACTCAACTTTTAGTTTGTTTATTTATTTATTTATTTATTTATTTAAAGAGAAACAAAAGCATGTAAAGGGTAGAGGTAATACAGAATTCCAAAAAAAAAAAAAAGACAAACAATAAGAAACCACTAGTTAATAAATTACATATTGTCCTCTTAGAAATAGTTGTTCAAGTTACAAAATTAAAGCATACAAAGTAGACAGTCAAATGGTGAGAGTGTAAACAGCTATGCATGCATGAATCTCTGCATGTATTTCTATACTTTCTGTATTAGAGGGAAAAACAAAGCTTAGCAAGACAAAACAAAACCAATTCCTATAAAAACATGAAACCAAAAAGTTGTATAAAACCATAGTACAAGGTGATTTACGATGATTACTGTGTTGTGTCTTATTATCTTCAATAGAATGTTTACATCATCAGGCATAATTGAATATAGCAGTATAATTGAGTATAGCAGTAAATAATAATAGTAGTAAAAATAAAACATTGTAGATAGTATAAAACTTCAAAGATAGGTAATAATCAAACCATAGTGGATATTCTAGTGAATCTTGTCATCTTAAGTGCAGTTGCCTATACTCTCAGACTTGATACTATCAATCATAACAGCTTTGAATAAAATCTATCAATACAAAACTGTGATCCAACAAACCAGATTTGATTACAACCAGTCATGGTAAAACAGTGTAGGTTTTACAGAGCTTTAGATTAAGTTAATAGGAAATTAAGGATGATTACCATACTATATCCTATTATTTTAAGGATTACTGTCTGTGCCCTCAAATCTAGTACAGGCAGAATGACTGGAACAGAATATGATACATCTAAGCAGAGTAGTGTGAGTAATGTGTGTTTTAAATCCTGGTGCACTATTAACAATATAGCATATCAAGGCCATCTATGTTAGAGTTTCTAGTTATCCTTCTCTGCCTCATTTCTGCTATGCTATTTTTCTGCCTTTGTTTGTCTAGTTTTCTCCTTCATTCTACTGCCTGCCCCACTCACTCATTGAGCCCTTTCCACCACTATTTCTAAAATCCTGGTATTTTTTTTCTCTCTCTAGAATGTCCTTCAGTATTCTCTGTAGGGTGGGATTGGTGGTCACAAACTCCTCCAGTTCCTCTTTGTCATGGAAGCATCTTGTCTCTCCATTAATTTCTGGTGACATTGAAGGGTACATCAATCTGGGCTAGAGGTTATTTTCTTTCAGGGCTTGGAAGACTTCACTCCAAGCTCTTCTTGATCTGATGGTCTGTGTCAAGAAGTCAGCAGTGATTCTGATGGGTTACCATTATAGGTAATCTGTTTCTTTTCTCTAATGGCTTTTAATATTCTGTTTTTATATTGAATTTCTGGCATCTTGATTATTATATGCCTGGGTGTAGCTCTGTTTTGGTTGTAGATGGCTAGGATTCTGTATGCCTCATACAACCGGATGCCATTTTCTTTTCCCATGCTTGGGAAGTTTTCCTTAATTATTTCCGCTAATAGCCTTTGTAATTCGCCTATATGTATTCATGCTTCTCCATTCACATTACTTAATTTTAAATTGTAGATTCTCTTGTCATCTTCTAGCCTTTGTATTGTTACTGCCTGTTTCCTTGTTATTTTTAAGAGATCTTTCCTTTCATGATCACTCACTGCCAACTTGTCTTCAAGTTTTGATAGTCTATCCTTAGTTTCTTTTAAGGAGTTTTGCCAGCTTTCAATGGAGTTTTTAATTTCCTGGTAGTCTCTTTGAATCTGCTTCATGTATTCTATATTTTCTTTATATTCTTTTTCAAAT
>PVLA01014027.1:0-33137 GCA_004027455.1 Hydrochoerus hydrochaeris
GAGAGAGAGAGAGAGAGAGAGAGAGAGAGAGAGAGAGAGAGAGCGCTTTCATCTAGAGCTTTCATCATTGTGGCTGTGCTGTTTAGAGACACAATTCCAGAGATACTTCTTGTTCCTTAGAGAACAAAAAAAATCTTCAATTTAGGAATAGGAATCAGAGCAGGGGCAATTCCAGGGGACTTTCACAAAGCCAGAAGTGTCAAGAAGTCAGCAGGATGAAAGGTGTTCAGAGTTAAGCTAATGTACACAGACAAGAAAGGAGGGCGCCAAGGACTGACTGGCTTTTACAGGGCCTGCCCAGAAGCTCACTTATGCTGCATTAGTTTGGATACAGCCAGGTTTTTAACTACTGTTACCTATTTGGAACTGCTTCCCAGAGTGAAATCTCCACTGCTCCTTACTGAAAGCAAGAAACTGAGGGTGGGAAAATAATACTATGTTTAATGTGTGAAGAAAAGAAAAGGAGGTGGACTGTGTGGGGAGAGAAAAAGGATTCACTGAGAAGCAAACTCTCCCTGCAAATCAGCGCCATGTGCGGGCCACTGCCGGCGAGGAGACAGGTGGACCCCAGCCCTTCTGGTGAGCAAGCTGGCAAACGAGAAGAGCCAAACACAGACACACACACACACACACACACACACACACACACAGACACCCGTAAGCCACCGGCTGATCCAGAGAAACACAGGCTGCGATGATAGCCATGGTGGTGAAATGCAATTGGATGCCTGTGGTTTTTGGTGTTTCACTGACCTTGCAGGTCTGGAGCCGGTGGACTGATCATCCGTTCAGAGGATAACGGTACAGTGTGGCATCTAGGGGGGATCTCCTTTTGAGGGTTATAGCCATTGTTGATCCCCTTTGGTCTTGTTTTGAAGTCCTGTATCATTTTCATAGTTTTGTTGGGTTGGGTTTTATTCTGTTTTGTATTGTTTGATTTTGTTATATCCAATGGCATGAGCAGCTATTTCAAAGATAGCAAGATCTATTATGGTAGCCATTTTTGGATTTACTATTGTCTTGTTTTAAAGTCCTCTATTGCATTCTTTGTTTTACTTTATTGTTTCTATTCTGTTATGTTCTGTTTGATTTTTACTATGTCTGAAAGTATCTGCATCTATTCTGAAGACAACAAGATGCTTTATAGTAACTATTGTTGGTTTCATATTGTTTGAAGTCCTGTATCACACTGGTTTGTTTTGACTGGTTTTATTGTTTTATTTTCCCTGGTTTTATCTTCTTTAAAATAAAATTTTTTAAAAAAAGAAAAAGGAAAGAAACAGGCTGCCTTTTTTAAATGTAACAATTTTTCTGACTATAAGATACCATAGAATTGTTACGAAAATTTGGAATGAATGGAAAATATTGAGATCACTTACAACACTGTTACCTCATCGTGTAAGCTCCCTTCTATCTTTTTTACCTATCCAAGTTTTTAAAACCAAAATTAAAATTCTGTTGTGTAACTAGTTTTATATATTAATTCAACATTATAAATACAGACCATTTTCTCAAGTTATCAGAAATTATTCAAGAATAGCATTTTAACCAATAGCTGCGTATTATTCTGGATCTCGGATATGCCACAATTTACTGAACTATTCTTCTGGGTGCAGTGAGGACAACAAACCACTGTAGAAGAAATGAGAGAAGACGGGGGACTGTAGAAGTTGGTTAGTTCTTTACTGCTATGTAACAACCCCAGAACTTAGTGATTAAAACAACCCACCACATACTTCATTCAAGAATGTGTAACCTCAGTGGGCCCGGGAATGAGAGAAGAAGGAGACAGCCCGCCCCTCGTCCTTGTAGCATCCACAGGACTGAGTGCAGCCAAGAGTCCAGAATCTTTCCAAGGCAGTCACCTGATGTCTGGCCATCACGGCCAGCTGCGGCTGAGATCCTAGGTGGCGTGTTAGTTGGAAAACCTACAGTACACTTGGTTCCGCTCTAGAGTCCAGGCTTCCTAACAACACAGGGGCTTGGATGCTAAGGCCAAGCATCTGAAGAAAGAGCCTGGCAGAAGCTGCATCACCTTCTCAGGCCAATCCTCCAAAGCCACGCACATCTTTTCTGACAGAAAAGATTAGACAGAAGGGAGTCACCAAGCGAGAGAATGAAACCTTACTTCTCTAATGTCCTTGATGGGCAGAGAGCCAAGCCTCTTTTAAAATGCCTGCATTTGGGTATTACCATAAAAGTCCCATTAGAGTCCTTCCCCCATTAGAGTCCTTCCTAAAGCCACACGGCCCAGCCCAGGAGATCTGTATTCCTTCCCTTCTGAGCCCAGGTCCACCTGTTGACTTCCCAGAGGTAAACAGCTGAGCCTCCACAGAGGGGCCTATCTTGAAATTAACTGTGGTCTTTGAATCCACAACCACAAAGCAGGGTAAGTCCCACCCTCAAGGTGTAAGTTTCCTCATTTCTTGCTTCAAACTAAGCCCGCCAGCATGTAGAGCTCAAGGGTTTAGCTCCTACTTCTCCAGAAGCTTCTGCTCTCCCATCACACTGGGGATTCATGGACATAGCTCTCGGACAACCACGACTGAACCTGAACTACTAGCCCACCCTCCCCATTTGCTGAGCACCCCTGTACACCAGCAGATGTTGCAAAGGTCTCCAACCTCACCATGCCCAGGTTCAGATAGCCTCTGAGCTGGGAAGGGAAATGGGCCAGAAAAAAAAGGAACATTAGACTGGGGGGGGGAAGGAATTCACAGAGGTGCTGCAACAGGATTTGTACCCTGAAGGATGGCAAGGAACTATTTTATCAGCATAACTACCCTTCATGGTCCCTATTCTGCATGATCCACCAAATCTGCTTTGAACTGTTAACAGCCTTTGGTGTAACTCATGGCCTCTTCAACTTAGGAGAGGATAATTGTAAAATCTACCTTTAGCATGTAAACAACTGGGAATTCAAACTTATAAACCCATTAGCCATAGAAGATTTTTTCCCAAGCAAAAAGAAAAGCATTTCATCTTCTCGGAGCAGCTGACATCACAAAACCATCCATTTAATGGAAAGGAAACCTATTCCCCCACCACCACTGCTTTATGTTTCTGAATTAGAAAGTTTTATCCATTGGAACCTAACTTTTCTAAAGGAGACTTTCAGAATACTATTTTTGGATGATCCTATTTTGTATGAATATCTTTTATCCAAGAGCCTGGTGAAGACTTTTTTCTGTTTGAACCTGGAAATTACTTTGTATTCCTTTTCAGTGTGAAGAGTTTGAGACTTCATGGTTTGGGTTTCAGTCCAAGTTCACAATGCTTGGAGGTCCAAGGGGATCACAACTTGGCAAAAGATAGCCCAGTTCCTAAAATTAAGCCACTGTTAGCAAGATCTGAGCTTCCACAGTGGCGCTGTTGAAAGAGCACTTTCAGATCCCAAGTGGAGAGAAGTCCTGCTGGGCCGTGGGTGGAGCGCTGCTGAGTGCAGAGGGCTGAAAGCCTTTTCATCCCGCCGCCAAATCTATCCAGGCACCCCGCCCCCACTCCCAGGATGTGCTGGGACTGTCGTTTGAGGCTAAGTCATATAGACAAACTCAAAGTTCACTGTGGGACATGGGCAAGAAACGGCAACAAAGCACGCATTCTTCTCTCCAGGACACTGTCCCAGCCTCTGTGATATGGCCTGGCATACCGCAGGCACTCAATAATGCTTATTAGGTGCAAAAAAAGAAAAAGAAAGAAAGGAAAGGAACAGGGAGAAGATAAAAGAGAGAAAAAAGCAAGAAGACAAGGAGGCGAAAAAAGAAAGAATGGGGAGAAAGGAAAAATTCTGAACTGCTTTTGAGTAATACTCAGCATATATTTTCATGCTCCGTATCTGAAAAGTTAATAATAAAAATGAGTGTTTAATATACGGCAAGCACTGTGCTAAAATGCTTTATAGACATTAACTCAAATTCATGATAATACTGCTATCACTCCATTTCACAGAAGTGGAAACAGGTTAGAGAGATTAAGTTACTTGCCACAGTGCCAAAAATGAGCAGGGCCAGAATCTGAGTGTAGGTCTGTCTGATAGTTTTTCTCTTTTTTTCTCTCTATTACTTATACATGGAAGCTCAGTACAATTTCTCTCCACTAAGTTTTGCTTTGTTTTGTTTTGTTTTGTTTTGTTTTGTTTTGGGGAAGCGCTTTGGAGACTGAACCCAGGACTTTTACACTAAGCTATATCCTCAATCCTTGTGGTAGCTGTTTTTATGTTTTGGTTTTGGTTTTTTTTTAGCTTTGAGACAGGGTCTCTCAAACTTCCCTCGGCTGGGCTTGAATTTGCCATCTTCCTGTCTCAAAGTTCCCAGGCTGCCAGGATCACAGGTGCGTGCCAGCAAGCTCTCATACATATAAGGGTGGTAACCAAAGGGTCAGCAGTACACAAGTGCAAATTCCCATCAGATTCCATGGATAGACAGTAAGAACCAATGTGAGGACTCGGTACTCTCAAAAGAAGAAACAGTAAGCAGGTTTAAGTCTCAGACAGGCAGTGACCCATGGAAGGACCTTGCATGGTTCCAACAACAGCAGCAGTGAGGTCTGAAGAGTCACCAGGGTAAATGTTTCATCCCAAGTGCAACCCAGGCCAAAAAAGGGCTTTTGTGTTTGCTTGTTTTTGTTTTTATCCTACAGAGGGTTAAACTAAACAGAACAAAGCAGATCAGAAGAAAACAATGTAAGTGACATAGATTTCAAAGCAAGACAACAGGAGATCAACAGTGGCTACCACAATGTCTCTTGTTTTCTTCTAAATAGTTGTCCGTATCTTCACACATAATGAATTCATACAAAACAAAATAGTATTAAACTGATCAGAACAGAGTGATGAAGGCATTATAGGCCTTCAAACCAGACAATAGGGAAATCAACAATGGCTGCCATAATGTCTCTTGTTCTCTTCAAATGAGCTGTCCATACCTTCATGTATGTTGAAATTAAATAACACAAAACAGACTAAAACCACTCGGAACAAAGAATAAAAGCATCACTGGATTTCACAGCATGATAATACGGAATCAGCAATGGATACCATAATGTCTTTTTCTTTAAAATAGCTGTTCATTTCATCACACATAATATAATCAATTCTCATAAACTGTTTAGGAGAAGTTCTCAGGCAAAAGAAGGGAAAAGAAAAAATTTCTAAATTTGTATAAACCCACTTAGGATAGCTAAGATGATTGTGCTACAAATTCTATAAGTTCTTAGAAAAAAACAGTTAACACTCACAGGATTGGAACAATTTTGCATGCTTGTGTCTGGTGATCTGAGAAATTCTTGAAGATCTCTATGTAAAATATCATCCATAGTTCTGTCCCTACCACCTTGATTTGAAGGCCTATATCATCATTGTTTTGGGCTCTTTGCTATTGTTATTTATTTGCCTTTTTTGTTTCTTTTTATTTTTTTTTAGTAATGTTTTGTTTTGTTTTTCCCTCTACTACAGAAAGGATAGGTGTGCATATACAGCTAAGGGTTTTAAGCAATATGGCACCAACTGTTTTAAAAGGACATTCTAGTCCCTCAGTGGAGATGGACTGAAGCCCTGGAGGAGGAAACTGTGTACCAATAGCCCAGAGCAAACCCCTGTACCAGTCACTCAACAAACCCTCTGACTGCTGCAAGGACACCAAAATGATCAGGGCTGACCCCTGTCCTGTAAGCGCTCTGACTCTGGAGAAGGAGGCGACGTATATGTGGAGACAGGAAAAGGCTTATGTGAGCTGGGTCTTAAAGAACCAATGCAAGCTCTGCAGGCAAACAACCAACACAAGGGCACCCTGTGCAGGGGCACAGCATGGAGGTGACCTCTACCAAACACCTCAAGAACCAGATAATGTTCTCAGTGGCAGGAGCACTAGGAGCCCAGGCAAAGTGTGTGGGCGGGGGGAGCCCTAAGGCCCAACATAGGTCTGGGAAACCTCTGGGCCTTGTGCATCACCCCAAAGGAACTCTGCTTTTCCTGGGGGAATGAGGAACGAGGGACAATCACTGAACAAGTCTTCCCTTTCTAAATGGTCACCCTTAATGAGGGAAGAAGAGAGAACTGAGAGAAACACTGAAGGTCTAACAGAAGGAAAAAACATACCGCAAGTGTCCAGCAAAGGTGACCTGTGATCCACAAGCCACCACTTCTCACAAAGGCAATCAGTGGGCATGCTCTGCTCAGAGCAGCCCTCTGGGTCCTAAAAACAGAAAGCCAAAGAAACCCAAGAAGAGGCAGCATCCCAGGAAACTGAAAAGGGGCTCTGCACAACAGCTCAGGGGAACCCAATGGTCGGTCTTGCCTCGCTCCCACTCCATCACTTGCAGGGCCTCTCCAAGCTCATCCTTGGCCCCATCTTCTCTTCTACATCACTGCAGCTGCTGTTTTCTCCTCCACTGCCACATGCTCTTCACTGAGTTCAAGGTGATGGGGTGGCAAGATCAATGGCCTGGATTCCAACATCCCAGCTCCCACTGTTAATGTCTACTCTCCCTCCCTGGCCTTATTTCCCCATGTATAGTCCTGCTGCCCTTATAGAGATGAAACAACAAAAGATAGAGGAAATCCTCTTCCCACCCGGTGCAGACAGAGTTGTTGTCTTGGTACACAGTGTCAGTAAGGACCATAGTTGAGATCATGGACATTTCCAGAAGAGCCGTTCAGGAGCTTCAGAGCTCACTAGAGTTGCCTTCATGCTTCCCTTTCAATTAATAGTCTAGACCACTGAAGTCTCATGAAAAGGGTTAAACCAGGTCACTACATCCAGGTCCCTAGGAACGTAAGTGATTGTCCCTTCTTCCAGTGCCAAGGACCCAGCTGTGCAGAATGAACCCCACCTTCCTGGGGAAGAATGGGCAAAGCCAGCTCTGCAAAGGGCAGCGGGGAGAAGGCAACAGCCAGGCATTGTTTGCCTCCAGAGTCTTGCAGGGCTGAAACTGAGTGGGCAGAGAGAGGGTTAGAGGCTCTGGTAGCACCGTGGGGAGTGGGGAGGGGGGCTGGGTGGGACGGGAGCAGGCAGTTCTGTGACAGTTGGGCTTACAATGGGGGCACTGTTCCCTCCCTACATTACATCTGTTCCACTAAGGGTGGAGGGCAGAGGAGAACGGAATCAAGCGCATCTGCCAGGGCCTGGAGAGAAAGCTGTGAACTGCCCAGCCAGAGCACAGGACATGGAGACCACTCCCGTGGGGGCCACCCCCCACCTACCTAGCCAAAGTCAGAGATGCCTCAGAAAAGTGCCCCTCCTCTCCCAGCCAGACCCCTCTCCCCACCCCAGTCTCTTTGATGCTTTCTGTTATTTCAGCCCGTTGATACCATGCTGTGATTTGTGCCAACTGTGATAATCTTTTACTTTTTACTACAGAAGCATTTCTTTTGCACCCTTCAAAACTTCCCTAAATATCGTTTTAACAACCTGGTTATGTCTATTACGTTGAACTTTAAAATCATAAAATCCAGTGCTGGTGAGTTCAGACAAAACCTTTTGTCCACACTACACTGCTGACAATTCTACCTTCCGAGACAGAATCTCAGGATATGGGTCCAGAAGCATAAAACATCTTTATCCTTTGGCTGCATATGCTGAGCACTAGTACTTACAAAATAGCTCGTTAATACTTGATACAATCCTATGACCGAGGTATGATGCTGCACAAATCAAGTCTTCCAGTATTAAGTAATTTGCCTCAGATCACACAGAGAGTAGAACAGAGATCAATCCCAGACCTTCTGGACTCTAAATCCATCTCTCCTTGTTTACTAAGGATATTTTCTTGAGAAATATTACTTTTTAATGTTCAAATCAAAAGAAAACATGTCTACTGGATTGTTGATTGCAATAGAAGAAAAATGGAAGCACTCCAAATGACAGCTACAAAAGCATAATGAAGGAAACTGGAAAATTCATTAAAAATATTATTAACAATTAAAAATCAAAATCTTTGTGGTAGGGTTTTCTGTTGCAATAGAGAAGCAAAAAGTAAAAAAAGAACACAGTTTATTGTGGACATGGAAAGGAGCCACATCCAGGGGCAGTTGGGCCATGTCCTTCACCAGAGACAAACATGGCGGGAGGTTTTATGACGCTGACCAGAAGTGATGCTGGGGCAGGCATTAATGATGTGTGAGGAACTTACTGGAATTTTCTTTGTGCACCAACGGGAAAGGGAGTTGTAATAAGGGCTGAAAGAGGAGGAGGAAGTGGTAAGCATTCCTATTTTGGCCTTCTGCCATATTTGACCACCATCATAATTGTACAGTAATTTATACTAGGGCAAAACTCTCTAATTTCTGTCTTTCTACTGGTAGGAAAGGGTGAAGAGTCTCTCTTACTACTTTTGGCTGGATGGGGGCATCATGTTGAGGTTTAGGGAGTTGATAGAATGATGGTTGATGCCCATGTAGAAGCTGGTACCGGGTGTTTTGGCCAGGACAAGGAGTTTATCCTTGGTGAATGTTTGCATCCCAGACTGGAGAAATAAAAAGACAAGGTGCTATGAGGAGGGACGTCACTATCATAATTAAAGGACCCAGGAGAGATAGAAGGAAAGGAGCCCATGATCCAAATGTGTCATTCCATCAGGGCCATAGTAAGGAAGAATCTGAAAAATAAGTGTGGAGTTGGGAGGGACGAACTCATGGAAGGCAATTATTCTTCCATCTGAAAGAGTAAAAGTGTGGGTAGGACTTGTTCTTGTCCAGGGGTTGAGCTGGAGAGAAGGGGAGCCCGACAGTTAAACCATGTTTGGGAAATTGTAGACTAGGTTTAGGAAGGGCTGTAGCAGTGTCACTACAAGTGGGACAAGAGCCCAGGCCCAGAGAGGTCTCATGTTTAACTAAACAGTCGAGGGTGGAGAGAACTAAGACAGTAGTTATGTAGAACAGTGAGAAAATAATTTTATATTTAATGTGGGAATCTTTAGGAAAGACTGCCCATAATCTGACAACAAAGAGAATAACTAATAGAATGTAAGGGATCAAGAACCAAATAGGATTACAAAGCATGACTTAGTCTGAAAGTTGTGGCTGTGGGCCCTTGGTGAGACGGAGACAGGTGGGAGATAGGATGTTTGGAGTCAGGGGAGTTAAGATTAGGAGGGCACTGCTCGGCTTGGGTGATGTGGAATGAGGATGCCAATCTAGCAACCTTGACCACTGTTGGAGTTGTGAGGAAGACCAGCCAGGGGCCACTCCGATTTGGCTACAGTCCTGTGGATTTAGAAGATTTAAGATAAATGAGGTCTCCTGGGGATAAGGGAGGATCTGCTTTGGTCCCATCAGAGGGTTGGGGAAGACAGAGATCAGCATATTGTTTTAATAAGTATCAGAGGAAGGAGAGGATTGGGATGTAGTCAGCAAGAGGAGGGAGGCTTTGGGAGGTAGGAAAATTGTGGGGTAGGAATGGTCAACCATACATGAGTTTAAAAGGGCTTAGAAAAGTAGGAGCCCAGGGAAGTACTCTGAGCTTGACTAAGGCTAGAGCTGTAAAGTTAGGAATCTAGAGATGAAAGAAGTTAGCTAAACCAAAAAACACAGAACCTGTTGTTTGGTTGTGGGCACCTGGAGATCAAGAAGAATCACCTTGTAATCTGTGGTAATGGAAAAGACAGACCCAGATATTTGACCTTTGGGGAAGATATTTGGGCTTTAGCAAGGGAAACTCTGTACCCATGATTGGAAAGAAAATTGAGGAGACTGGCTGTATGTTGCATGGCTAATGTGTGGGATGGAGAACACAGGAGAAGGTCATCAACGTATTGAAGGGGAGTTCCAGGGTTGAGGTCAAGAGCTGTAAGGTCAGCAACAAGAGCTTGGCTAAAGAAATGAGGACTATCCCTGAACTCTTAAGGGAGCACTATCCAGATAAGTTGTTGAGACCTGAGAGTGTCTGGGTCAGTTCACATAAATGCAAATAAACCCTGACAATCAGGGTGTAGGGGAATGCTTTTTTAAAAAATTATCTTTAAGGTCTAGAACTGTGAAGTGAGTGCTGGAGAGAGGAATGTGAGAGAGCATAGTTTAAGGGTTTGGCACCACTGGGTGAATTGGGGTAACAGTGTCATTGATTATCTTAAGGTCTAGTACCAGACGATAGGACCCATTAGACTTGAGTATTGGGAGAATGGGAGTATTGTAGGGTGAATGGATAGGTTTGAGAAAATCATTGTCTAAAAGACATTTGGTTATAGGTTTGAGTCCCGGTAAATGTTTGGGAGCTATAGGATATTGGGGAATGCAAGGAAAAATTGAAGGATCTCTGAGACGAATTAAAATAAGTATAACATGGGTAGTGTGGGTGGGGTTGGAGGTATCTCAGACTGTGGGGTCAACAAGGGAAGAAGGGAGAAGAAAGGATGGATTTGCAGCACACTGAGATGGTGTTTAGAGGACTAGAACTGGGGGGAGGGAGAAGGTAAAGGAGAAGTTAAGCTTTTGGAGAAGATCTCTACCTAAAGGAGGTGAGGGACATGTTTGTATTACTAGAAAGCTATGGGTGAAAAAGAGTTTGGAACCTGCGTGGAATAGGCCCTATTTGAAGAGGCTGTGTTGGTTGGTCTTCAGCACCCACCAGCTCTTGAGGTCAAGAGCTATAAGGTCAGTAACAAGAGCTTGACTACAGAAATGAGGACTATCCCTGAACTCTTGAGGGAGCACTATCCAGAGAAGTTGTTGAACCTGAGAGTGTCTGACACCCAGAGACTGACAATTTAATATACTGGACTGAAAAGTCAGGAAGAACCATATACATGGCCTCTGTGTCTACAAGTAAGAGAGTATCTTAACTGAGACCTCCAGTGAGATTCAGGGCTCTGAGAAGGATACTATAATGGGGGCTGTAGGTCCAAAGCCCCATCAATCTTCAGCAGCAAGTCCAAGTAGATCAGCCAGTGATGAATACAGTGGTGGCCAGATCTCCTGTGAGGGCAAGGAGTTAGAAGATGGCTTACCTCCTGTCTGGCAGCTAGGACAGTCACTCTTCTAATGGCCTTGCAGGGGGGCAGGGCCCCAGAGGAATTCATGGGTTGGGGCATTTGCTTGCTCAGTGTCCTTCCTTATTTCACTTGAAGCATAGTCTGGGGAGGGGGCTCAGGCAGCTCGGCCTTGTTTTTGGTTTACCTGTCTTAGGAGCCCCAAATGCCACTGCTAAAAGATCAGATTGATAGTTAGCAAGTTTCCTTTTTTTTTCTCTCTCTTTCCTTTTGAGTTCTATCTCTGTTGTTAAAAACATGAAAAGACATATTAAGAAGGTCTCCCTGTGGGGTTTTAGAGCCAAGTTTAGCCTTTTGTCTTTGTATCTGACCCACTGCAGGAGCTATCTGTCTCTTCCAAAGTCACAAGATATCTGATCCTCTGTGCTGGCTCCTTTGAGGGCCTGGTCATGTCTGATTGCCTATAATATTTTTAACTAACTCAGCTGCCTACAAGATTTCCTCCTCTGAAGAAGTATTCCAAACTTCCATGAGGGTAATAAGTGATAACCAATCTGGCTTCTTCAGGCTAAAGAGGGTCATAGTTGTTGAATAGCAGTCAGGGATGCTCTACAGAGCTTTTAACTAATGGCCCTCAGTAGATACCAGGCATTTTCACCTTGGGTAGGCATGCAGCTTTAAGTCTAGAGGAGACAAAGGCAAAGAATCAATTAAGTATGCATGGGCCAAATAATAGAATCAACAGGGTAATTATGAGTACAGTTCTAGAAATGGCTCTCCATACAGAGGATAAGGATAAGATTTTAGAAACTTACATGTCATTGATTTGTCATACACACATTTAGTTTTTACAATTGCATGCATACCTTCTCTGCTGTTAGAATGTTTAATGCCATCTGATTTTAGAGGATGGCTTTTTTTTATTAGTTTTACCTTTTGTATTTAAGAAAGAGATCAGCTGCGGTGTCATTTAAGGCCTGTTGATTATAGTTAATCATGGCCTCAATATGTGTAATATAACCTTTTTCTGAACAAGATCTGATTTATCCAAGTAAAAGAATCTAAAAGGAATTTAGCATATTTGTTATTGTTTTCAGCTGTATGACATCTTGGGGTTTGGGCACCTTTTAGGCAAGAACAAACTTTATTCAAATCATATATAATCAATGTATTTATATAAAGGCATGTGTAATCATCAAAGCATGAGCAGTAGGGCTGACAGTTAAGTGTAGAAACTGTTTATAAGGTATAGCAATTGTAATCCACTGGCTGTTAGGCCCTTTTATTGATAAACATTACTGTTGTAATCTAACTCAAGCACCGCCATTCTGTTCTGTATGTGCCACACCCTTTGACCTAAACTGCAACCATTGTCCCAAATCACGCTTTGTACTTCTCGTGACTCCAGCAATTGTGTTCCTCCCTTAATGCACACCGCCTGCATGCATAATGTATCCCTGGAATAGACTAGCCACAAACCTCTGTACTTGGACCCTAGGCAAACAACAGGATGTCCTGTTTCCTCAGGAATGCACAGGTAGGGCTCCCCCCACCTTTGCGGTTTTTCCCTTTATAAACCACCCCAAATCTTAACCTAGTTGCACAGCAGTGTAAATTCCACCCTCACACTGTGTCGCTGGATGCCAGCCTAAATAATAAAGCACTCTTTTCTTTTTCCTCCAAGACATCTTGGCCTTTTTATTCTTTTTGCCTTTTTACAATTTTCATTTTATTTTGGGATGCAGCCTTTTGGGGTACAACAATTACATAAATTTTTGTTTAAAAATTATCATTTGACTGGTGACATCATGTAGGTTTGACTTGAATCTCCTGGCTGGAGCACAAGAAAAAGGCAGATGTCTGGATCTGAAAGAAAATGTTTACCATCATAAACTACCCCTATTTTATACTTAAAGACATCAGTATACCATAATATCAGCAATAATGAATTGCCTTAGCCATATGAACTTTAGGTAGGGTGTCTCCCATTAAAGCTATGGAGATTATTGGGGCCTCTGATTAATTAATAGGAATTGGTTAATGTTACCAGGTGGCTGATTTCTTATCTATCAATTGAAGTCTTATCCAATCTCTCCTCACCCCCCAGGGTTTTGATTAAGCAATTTTAGCATCATTTTGACCAGCTGGCAACCCAGGTAGAAGCATTATCTTTAAATCTATAACCCAAATAAACCTTGATTATATGATCTGAAAATGCAAAAGAAAAAGGAAAAGAGAAACTATTGTTAAGCTCAAACAAAAAGGAACAGCTGTTCGTGGCTATGACATACAAAGAAACATGTAGACGACACATACAGATTGGACATAGAAACATATACAGTTTAACAGACAAATACATTATACAGGATGCACTCAAATACATTTGGTCAATTTGAACTAAAATAGACTAGTAAGAACCTTTTTGTAGATCAATTAACAGAGATCTCTTGAAATAATAGCAGAAAGGGAGCCTAATTTATGGTTAATCTGAGATAGGTCAGTGAGGGAAAAAGGAACATGAATATGAACTAGTCCCTTGGGATCAGCCTGTTCTCAAACGGTGATTAGGAATTGTGGCTGAGAAGGCTGTGGAGTAAGAGGTGTAGATGGCCATTGAGCAGCCAACCACACAGCAGGCATATGTAGGCAATTACAGGGTGATCAGTCATAAAATGGCTGCTCATTACCATGTGACAGGGAAGCACAAGATGGTGACCGGTTACCATGAGACCCACAACAAGATGGCTGCTGCTGCTGGTTACATGGTGAGGGAGCATAAAATGGCAACTGGTCATCATGTGACCTGCAAAAGATGGCTGCTGCTGAACACATGATAAGGGACCACAAAATGGTGGCCTTTTATCTTGTGAACTGTCACAAGATGGCAGCAGACTGTCACATGGTGGAGGATTGCAAGATGGTGGCTGTCCTCTATGTGAGCTGCAGCAAGATGGCTGCTGAGGACCATGTGGCATGGAACTGCCTGTCGAGTACCATGCAGCCTATTAGATGGCTGAAATGCATGAGACCAAGTGTGGTAAAATGGCAAGGAAAATGGCGATGCATGAGCAGAAGAGAAAGAAAAAGGGGCTGTCTGACAGGATAAATGGCTTGGATTGAGGGGTTAAGGAGTCTGAGATTAGGGAGAAGTAAAGGAAGAGTTAGAGACTGCTGGGGGTGAGGAAAGGGGAGACTGAATGAGAGAACACGTCCTCAGAATGAGAAAGGCCTGGACATGAGGGATTCCTATCCATTTGCCATCACAATGACAAAATTTATATAAATCTTGGAGGATAGTGGTCAAACATTTTTCCCTTAGGCCATGGACTGACATTAGGCTGGTAGGTCAGCCAAGCTACTGGCAGTAAAAGATCAGGTTTTTGGTTTTTATGGTCTTCTTGAGGTCAAGAGCGCCAAGGTTATGAACAAGGCACCCCAGAGGTGTTTTTCAGGGGACAGGAAATTGTATTCCTCATAGTGACCAAATTAGAGGTCAGTACATGAGAGCTTCAGCCCTGCCCACAGAATGTGAAAGCTGTCCTGGTTCACACTTATCTAAAGAGGTCATCACCTGTTTGAAAGTGTGACAAGGAAGGTCCCAACATCTGTTCTCATCAGCTGCCACCAAGAATGTGGAGTGGGGTCCCAGAGGACAAGAGGGTAACAGCTCTGCCTCAGTTATCTAAGGAATGTGAGAACTGCTTTCTTGGTCCAGAGACAGCAAGAAGTTATCTGATATATGCACATGAATTTTTAAGGCTAAGAAAATGGGACAGAAAACCCCAGATGGAAGGGTGGCTCACCTGTGACAAATGAGGTGGATCAGTGTTGGATGCGGGCTAGGAGCAGCAAATAAGCAGATCTCAGAGGAAAGAAAAGTGGCTCTTTGGTAGGGGAGCTTGAAACTGGAGATGACCGCTCTGGAGCCACACACGCTACCAATCCAAGTTGCAAGACATCAAAATGTTAGGGTTTTCTGGTGCAACAGAGATGCAAAAAGTGAAAAAAGAAAAGAGTGCATTTATTGAGGACATGGGAAGGAGAACACAACCCATGGCAGTTGGGTTATCTCCTTCACCAGAGACAAATATGGCGGGAGGGTTTATGACCTTGACCGGAAGTGATGGTGGGGGCAGGCATTAATGATGTGTGAGGAATTGATTGAAATTTTCTTTGTGTACAAACAGGAAAAGTAGTTGCAATTAGGGCTTAAAAAGAAGGTGAAAATGGTAAGCATTCCTGCTTTGGCCTTCCGCTGTGTTAGACCACCACCATAACTGTACAGTAATTTATACTGGGGCAAAACTCTTTCAGTTTACAGATCATAGCAACATAGGAACTTCTCAAACTGAAAAAAAAAATGTGTATTCACTTTATGAATGAAACTGGCATAAGCATAAATCAGGACAGGTAGGACATCAGGCTACCAGAAGGCATTATTTACAGGGACAAAATTCTGAATACATTTTTCTTTACAATTTTCTCTTAATACCATTCTGATATCTGGATGACAACTTTCTCTAAATGTTTTAATTTCATATGTTACATGGGATCTTTCATAATTCTTCACTCTCTCACTGGGGACATTAAAATACATCAAAACCAGGCTAGTATCTGTAATTGCACCTTGACATTGACTGCAGTTATTGTGCTGCCACAGTAGTTTGGTGGTTAGCTCCTCTGGGAAATGAGGGATAGTAAAAGCAGCAAGTAACTGACTCTCTGGAAACAGGACCTTTCAGGGCTTCCAGCAGCCTCACCCAGGACCAAGCACCTTCTAATTGTCAGAGCCTCTTTCTAGGGCCTCAGCGTCCAACCACCCCATATCCCACCACCCAGACTAGGAAAATTTGAGGGTTTCTAGTGATTTAATCAGACAGTTTGGACACAAAGACTAGGACTCCTCTTCAACTAGCTCAGGTTATATAGAAATTCACTGTAGGACTGCGGGAGGGATCATGGTACCCCCAAAGCACAGGAAGTTCAGCCAGACTCTTCCTTTCCCTATTTCACTTTCTCCTCTTCCTTTGACTTTCTCTTTCTCCTTCTCTTTCTCTCTCCTCCTCATTTCTCTCTCTCCCTCCCTCTCCCTCTTTCCCTCTCTCTGCCTCTGCCTCTATCTCTATCTCTGTCTCTGTCTCTATCTCTCTATCTCTCCGCTACCCTGCCAGCCTGACCATGCTTTGCATCAACACTTACAAGGAACACAGCCCCAGCCAACCCCTCCCCAAAAGTCTAACACCAGTCTGTTCCTGGTGGTTTTCACCTGTAAGGTGAAAACACTGTGTAGAGTGTTCTGTGCACAGCAGTGCGTCTCTTCCGACTGCATTGTGCAATGCCCTATTCATAGTTTAGAATCAGCTAGGATGGGAGTATTTACACTATGAAGCCTACAAATTAGGGCTTTTTTCCTGGAAAGCTAGTTGTTAAACATTTATCAACCCACCACTGTCCCTAGGCCAAAGTGGGACAGAATCACAGAAAATGAAAGTGTTTCCAATACACCAAGGAATTCCAAACAGGGAAGCAAAGTGCAAAAGGGACAATACAGCCCATGGAGACAGGAAAAGACTGAGGGAAACCAGCCCTGCACACCCAGATATGGGCTAATCAATAGGTGATCACGCCTCAGGTTTGCTTTTCTGTGCTTAACACTCACTCTATTTTTCTCTTTTCCCATTTTAAAAATGTTATTTCTGTCACTGTTGCTGCCCCAGGCAGTAACAAAGCAGCTGACATCCACTCAGAAGCCATCAGGAACAGACATAATACAAAAGGGTCACAGCTGTGAGGCAGACAAACAGATGCCAGAACAAAGGCAGCCCTCCACCGAGCAGCCACCTCTGCTGCACTGCTGAGGACTTGGGGCTCCGCTTAAAATAGAACAATAAACGTGCAGGTCTAGACTAAGTGGCAATTTTGGTTTTAGGGAAAGCTGACACCCAGTTGGATGAGAATAACCCTGAGAAAGTTTGTTTTCAGCAATCTGGGCTCAGTTTGGCAGGAAAAGTGCCTGGGGAGGCACAAAGACCAACCAAAACCAGGATAGTTATAAGGACACTCTCCTGCGAGTTCCCAAGCAGCATTGCCTCTGCCTTTGGGCACTTCCGGAAGATGCTGCTTCTGTGCCCTGTTCCTCTCCAAGCCCTGCGTCTCCCCAGTAATCAGCATAAGAAAAGCTAACAGAAGCCAGAAATAGGTCATGTCGTGCCCTGATCCCCAGGTACCTCATCCAACTAGCACAAAATGCAGGAGAAAGATGATTGCTGGGTGCAGAGACAGCAATGTAGACAAAGGATCCTGCAAACCAACATGGAAGGAACAGGCCGAGAGTAAATGGCAAGAGCATCCAAGAGCACAAAAAGGCAAGATGTGGCTGTTACACTCGAAGGTGTCTGAGCTCATCAGTCATGGGAGAAATTCAAATTAAAGGCCACAGTGAGAGGTGACAGCACCCCCTCCCACCCTGACAATGAAATAAAGCCAGGCAACTGGCAAAATCAGGACTCTGAGCCCATCAGACAACTGAGGCCTCAAGACAACCAGAGCTAAATCCCAAAGAGTGACAAGCCCCTCCCAGAAGGAGGACACAGAGACCTTTCCACATGTGCTGGAAGAAGATGTGGTTGCCATAACAGAGGATAAGACGTGCTAGCTTTATAATAAATTCTCACAAACCCGGCATGGATTGGCATGACAATTAAGAACTTCAAGAGAAGAGAGTGCTAGTGGTCAGGCTGTGTCCCACAAACTCTGCCGGGTGCTCATAAGAAAGCAAACCGCAAAAAGAGGAAATAGGAAGCGCTATAAAAGATACAGCTGCATGTATGTTTAGGTGTGTGGGGTTGATGACCATATTTCTAGGTTCTTGTTGGATTGTTGAACAGATCTGTTTGCACTCTCACTGCTTGAGTGTCCACTTTGTGTGCTCTAATTTTGTGACTTGAAAAACTATTTCTAAAAGAACAATATGTGATTTATCAACTAGTGATTTCTTACTGTGTATCTTCTTTTCTTGAAATTCTGTAATATTTCTATCCTTTTTCTGTTTTTTTTTTCTGTCTAAATAAAAAATTTTAAAAAAACAAAGCAGCTAGGGCACTGAGAGAGCCCCGCTGGCCCAGGTGCACAAAACCCCACCCACTTTCCAGGAGTTGAAGCCTTAAGACACTAAGATAGGGGCAGGCAACCCCCCCAGGCCCAGGCCAAAAGCGACCACTGGAAAGGGTTAGAAGACCAGTCATTTGTCTCTAGGGAAGAAGTAGAAGAGCTCCCTACTATCATCATGAACCTAAAACTGAGTAAAAAGCCATAGCAATCTCCTCCCTAGGGGGTGAGTAGGGGGAGGGGCCTTCTGCACCTGGTCTTCCATAACCAGCTAAGCCTATATACTCTACCAGAATGACTACAATTAATAGCATTAACAACACCAAAAAGCATCAAGGATGCACAGCAACAGGAACTCAAACACTCCGGCGCAGTTGTGAAATGGTGAAACCACTTTGGAAAACAATTTGGCAAATACCCTCTAAGCTAAACACACAAGCGAATCCCAGCAATTCCATCCTGCAGAATTCTATTCTCGATTTATATCCAAGTGAGATGAGGGCAGCCATGTGCCAAAAGGCATGGGAAAGAGCACCTGTGGCGGAACTATTGCATTTAACCCCCAAATGTAGACAACCCAATAACTAACCGTAGCATGAGGGGACTGCACAGCCCTGGTTTCTTCACACAATGGGAAGAACACGACACACCATAACAGGCAAACTACTGCCACCTGCAACATTAATAAATCCAGCCAACAAGTGGGCAAAGAAGTCAGGTATTTAAAGAAAAATCTATAAATTCATTTATATGAAATTCAAGAGCAGGCTTGAATAATATGCAATAATGAAAACCAGAGAGCAGCTATTGTCTGGAAAGGAACAAGTGGGGGAGGAGAGATGAGGGACCCAGGCAACACACCTGTGATCTAGTTCAAATTGTGAAAACTTCATCAAGCTATGCTTGTATGATATGAGCCTCTTCCCATTTCCTTGTTACACTTCAGTTAAAAAGAGCAATTTTGGGCCCGTGTATTGGTACCCTCTCTCAATTCCAGAACTCTGGGAGGCTGAGGCAGAAAGACTGCAAATTCAAGCCCAGCCTGGACAACTTAGTGACTTAGTGAGATCTTATCTGAAAGCTAAAAAAAACCAAAATGGATTGGGGATGCAGCTCCATGCAAAGGCCTTGGGTTCAATCCGCAGAGACTACACACACACACACACCACTTCCTTTAAAGAAAAGCGTATGGAGAAAGTAGTCAAGAAGGCTGAAGGTGGGTGGGGCAGTAGCCAAAGGTGGATGGACCTTGATCCTAGACCAAGGGGTTTAGCCTTATTCCACAGGTATAAGTGCCCCCAACGACTTTTTTTAAATTCACTGTAGATGCATATGCAGTTGGGAAAAACACTCCAGAAAAATCCTTCAGCCAGTCTCACAAAATACTGACATCTTACAGACCTATGCAACCTGGCATCAAAACCAGAAAACTGACTTTGATACAAGCCACATGCCTCACTCAAATTTCCCGTTTTCTGTACTCTCATTTGTGTGTGTGTGTGTATGTGTGTGAGTGTGTTTCAATGCTATTTTATCATATGCACAGATTCACGTATCTACCATAGTCAGGATACATGTGCTAGTTGGCTTTCCATTACTGACATAAATAAACTTAGAGGAAAGGCTTATTTTGGCTCACAGCTTTGGAGTGACAGTCCTGGTCTATAATCAACTGGCCCCATTGCTTACCCAACTGTGGCAACATAGCACATCGTGGTGGGAACACACAGTGAGGGAGAGCTTCTCAATTCATGCAGTGTGAAAGAGGAGAAGACCAGGGTCCCCTACTCCCCTTCAAGGGCATGACTCTAATGACCTAAAACCTCCCATCAGGCGCCACCACCTCTCCATTGTGCCACTGGCTGGACACAGTCCTTAACATATGAGCTTTGGGGGACATTCCAGGTCCAAATTATAGCAATAGACAAGTTTTATCATGAGGATCTGTTTGTTTGTTTGTTTGTTTGGTACCGGGGATCAAACTCACAATCTTGCACTTGCCAGGCAAGTGTTTATACCACTGAGCTAAATCCCCAGCCCCAAGAGGATCCTTCTTGCCATTCTTTTATAGAATCATTAAACAAATGATAGTACATGCATAACAGAATACTACTCAGCAACAAAAGAGAACAAACTTGATATATAAAACTATTTAGCCATCTAAGGGTATTATGTTGAGTGAAAATCCAATCTCAAAGCTTTCCACGCTATATGGTTCCATTTATATAACAGAGAACAAGATTATGGAGATGAAAAACAGGTTAGAATTTGCCAGGGGTTAGGGAAGAGGGAGGGAGGGAAGCACTGTGGCTCTAAAAGCAGAGGAAAGCCATGAATAATACAAGCCAGAGAATCTGACTCCTTCTGTGTGTCTCAACTATGACTTTCCAAGACAATCTTTCCACCCTTGCTCCTCACCCACATCCCAGTCCACAGCCACCCTCAGCAGCCACCTGATTATTTCTGGCGCTCAATCTGAGGCAGAGCAGGAGAGATAAGAAGGAGACAAAGAAGGAAGAGGCCTTTAATGTGGGCCTGGGAGAGCTTCATAGGGTTGCAGCGGCTCTCAGCGAGAACAAAGAAGTAGAAATACTTTTATCAGGTTTTCAGTTTTGGCTGGGGGAGGAGTTTGGGAGGTGGCAAAATGACATATTAACAGCTGATTTGAAGGAGCAACTTCCTTGTAAAAAAGGAGATAGAAAAATTTACTGGGGGCTGGGGTGGAGGCTTGGGTGATTGCTTGTGGAGCTGGGATTGGAGAGGGCTCTGTGCACGGGCAAAAGGGGGTGGGAGGTTCATCTCTGGAATGAGGAGAACATAGAAGTTAGTCTTGGGGAGATATGTTGTTGCTCTGGTCAGGTTCTAAGTTGGACAGATTTTATGTTATATATAGTTAAGCCCCAGGCTGGCAGAACCTATCCTACCTGTTTCTGTTTTAATATGCAGTGTCTTGGGCTTTGATTAAGGGACCCTATTGATTATGGACCCTCCATATCATATTGATATGGTGGCAGCTGTCTAGGAAGGAAGGGAGCTTGCCCTCCCACTGTCACTGTTTTGGCCCTTGAGATCTCCTTGAGAAGCTAATAGCCCTTGGACACAATCAGTGATTTAGCTATCTTGTGAGTTTGGAAGAGTTGTTCCATTTTGCATTATTTTTTTCTCTTGCTCCTGTTTCTTCCCTGGATATGATTCTATTAGACTGTTATAAAAATAAATATGCTCTTGAGGAACACAGCTTGTGGGGGATAGAATATGACATGTCTGGATTATTTTGAAATCAGACCCATGGGAAGTCTCCAGGCGCACAGCAAAGGCTGACACAATCCATTTCCAAAGGGGATTAAGGGGGCTAAGGAATTCGCAGGAACAGGCAACTCCCCGATGTACTCATGGACGGCACAGTGGCCCCAGGAACCAAATAAGGAGAGAAGGTGTGCTGCACAGCTGCACATCAGGAAGGAAACCCGAGTCCCGGACTGAGGCACAGCATCCTCAGGAACACCCAGCCTCTGAGTGAAACCATGAACCGGCACTGAAGCAGTGACCCAGGCCCCGTGCTCGCCTGTCTAGTAAGAACACCATCTAGGATGGGGGGATGGCTCCTTAGGGTACAGGACAGGTGATCTGGGGCCAAAGGAGGGGTAGCTGGCCAGGCCAGAAACAGAAGTCGGGCAGTAATTCCAGAGGAAGGGAACAGTGTGAGGGAAGACACAGACCTGTATCAAGAGCACTAGGACTGCAAACACCACATGCAAGGAGAAACAGGAAACTGAGACCAAGAAACTTGTCTATCATGATAAAAAATAAATAAGTAAAAAGCCTTGGGCCAGGTAATGGCACACACCTGTAAGCCCAGCAACTAGGAAGGCTAAGGCAGGAGGTGGGAAAGTTTGAGGCCAACCTGAAGAAGTTAGCAAAATTTTAAAGGTGGATGCCTCCCCAGCATGCAGGAGAAAAGAACTCGGTCTGAATGATGACCAAGCATTGACAGGTACTTGCCCTGCAGAGTTGCCGGGGCCCTGATGGAGCCTTGGCAGGGGCAGCCAGGACCACAATCTGTTAATCTGTGTCAGTGTACCCAGAGCAAAGGCAGAACTGCCTCGCCACAAGTTAGCATTTGACGAGCTTTGAATGAATGCTATCCAAACAAGGCAATATTAATAATCTCATGACAGCCTAACACGAAAGCAGAAGCAGAATCTAATGATGGCAGACAGAAAACTCAAGACTGCATCCTCATTTTTATCTGATGTTATCTCCTCTGAGCAGGTAAATTTTGAATGGCAGACATCTATGTAATGATTTTCCAAATGTTCTTATTATTCCCAGGAAGGAAAATGTTTCCCAATACCCCCTATTATTTTCCTATTTCCTTTGGCCTGTGTTCAAAAGTTTAAATAACATGGGATTTTCAATACATGGTTATGATTAACCTGAGACTACCAAGTGTCAAGACCAAGGATTTGAATAAGATAATAGGAGAAAATTCTTTTTGTCTGATGCGTTGCCCTAGTGATGAGAGGACAATAGACAGTAAGGAATATAGAGTTATCACAATGTGAGATGTCAGGAAACTTCCAGGAAAGTTTCTGCCTATTCATTGGACTGGGATAATCTCTGACTTTGACGTGATGGACATAGTGTGATCAATAAAATGTCCGACTTTTCTACTAAACCTCCACACTACTCTGTGCTACTTTGATTCCAACAGCCCATCTCACTGATGGACAGTCTGGAAGAGCAGCCAAAGCCAAGGTGACACTCCCTTTCCAGACCCAAGCTAAGGACTATGCTACACACACACACACACACACACACACACACAAAACTCAAGTATTATTGTGCTGAGCCAATGCAGCAGTACAAACTAGACTTCCCTCCTCTCCTCTAATATTCGTCCCCTGCCCTCCCAATTGGCCTCTTCTACAAGAACCCTCAGAACCCAGATCTTTGTGCAGCTGCTAGTTCACACTCAGATCTCAAGTTGGATCCCTTCTCAGGGGATGGGGTAGCTCCACGCTGTCAGCCATGCTCTCTCTCGGTTACGGGAGAGTTCACTTGCAAAAACTCGAGGTGCACCCATATGACAGGGGTACTTTTTGTATGGATGTTATACTTTAATGAAAAAGTTTATGCTACAAAATAAGTCAGCTCTTAAGAGATGCCTTCCCTGATTATGCTACGCTTCCTACCCTCTCACTTGTCTGTGAGCCTGATTTATTATGCTCATGACATTATAACTACTTTCCATTAACTTGTCTCTATAAGCATTTACTTGTTTAATTCCTTCTCTGGACTATAAGCAGAGAGAAAGAGGAGAATCCCCATCTTGCTGCATGCTGTATCCCCAAGGTCCAAAAAGGTTCCTAACAAAAAGCAGTTAACCAAGAAGTAATGAATAAATGAACGGCAGTTTCCCCTAGTCCTGTTCTAAGTCTCCCACATATTTAGAATATCTCTTAATGAAGAACGCAAACATCGACACTCACCAGTCACTTAAGCCAAGAGTTCTCAGGGTTTTTGGGTCTGTGAAGCCTCATAATCCCTGCTATGCCCAGTATACCAGCCAGCGCCCTGCATGGCATCCCAGAGACCTGGTAAAAGTTAAATGAAAACAAACCAAAAAAAAAAAATGTAAAACTACTTTGAAAGTAATTCATATGGAGTTTAAAACTCCTTTTAAGTGGACTCTTATCACAATGAGTATTATCATCAGAATGACTTGGGGAATGGCTTTGCCTGTGTAGAGCTCATTTACTTCTGGATAATACTGGGGATAGATGGAGGCGAGGATTTCCTTCTGTGCTTAGGAAAAGGTGTGTATGTGCATCTGTCTAACGACTGCCCCCAGTGAGGTGGCCACTGGGAGGTGGCAGAAAGCCATCTTCCAGGGCACTGGTAATGTTTCTGTTTCTTAATCAGAGAGCTAATGACATGATTGGGTGTCATCTGTGAAAAATACAAGCTATATATTTTATGTTTTTCTGTACTTATATTTTATTTCACTAGAAACATTTTTTTAAATATGGGGTTAAATATAAACTCCATGAGACGGGCTTCCACAAAACATCCCAGAGTTGTCCTGTGGGCAATAAAACTCACTTGATGGAACTTACAAAGCTTGTCAACTGACAAATTCAAAATTTGCTTTATACTGGAAAACCATATATATCCCTAATTAGATGAAAATTCCCTGGTTATAATTCTCTGTCAAAATAATTTATTAGTCTTGGCCCTGCTATAATAGACACACTAGAAACACATAGACAGAGTGCAGAAAAGTCAAACGTTTTCATTTATTTATCGGCATACAAAGCAAAACCCTCCACTTAAAGTCCATGAACAAGCAGAACTAAACACAGTAATACACATGAGGTCAGGTAATTAACAGGCAAACCTATCATCTTACAGGACGGCCTGGATTCTATAAGGTTTTGTTGCAGTCTTAACTAATTATCTACCAGTGCAACTCTTTCCACTGTTGGTGCCGCTTAATCCAACATGTATGTCTGTACCCCTGGCATGCTCATCCCTTTTCTGGTCACTAAAAAGATCAAGATGCAGCCAGGTATAGTGGTGCACACCTGTAATCCCAGCACTTGGGAGGCTGAGGCAGGAGGATCGCTGTGAGTTTGAGGCCAGCCTGGGCTATAAAGTGAGCTTAAGGCCAGCTTGAACTGCATAGTGAGACCCTGTCTCAAAAAGACCAAAAACAAGAGAGAGAGAGAGATCAAAATGCATAACTGTGCCTGTCTCACCAGCCCTTGTACCCTCCAAAGCCAGCCAAACTTCTCAAATAATGGTAGGCATGACTAGTATTAAATGGGTTTCAGTAACATCACATGAAATTACTCATTTCCTGACTTTTTTAAAGAGTGGTTTCCTATTTACTTATTTATGCATTCATACCTCTTTCCACAGTAAATCTGTTTTTCTGAAAAATTTCCAAATGAACTAAAATTAAATGTGTGTTTTTATATTTCCCGTGGAAAATAACAGGAGAAGTCTTTGGAAATCACCTGAATTTCCCCAATTCCATGATAGCCTCCTCTAGAATTAAAAAATAAAGCTGATAAAATAATGAGAAATGGATGCTTTTCATACATATGTTGAAGTGGAAAATAGTTTTATTCCAGCCTCTTGCTCAGCTCCCTGGGGTCTCTCTCCAAATGGGTTAAGAGTATCACAAATATCACTGGGAAGGAAGTGGAGCCAGCAGCCACTGCCCTCTGTGTGCTGCCGCGCTCACAGACAGACAGACAGACAGACAGCAGGACCACACTGGTGGGCTAAATACACCAGTGCCCACTTCTACTTAAGGAAATAATACATGAAGTCCCTTACGGCACCCAGGCAAATGCTACCCTTGTCCTAAATGCCTCCACACCACTTTCTCAACTGACATTTTCCTGCCAATAAGGTGAAAGTTACTTTCAATTGCACTTAAACAGGCCAGGGGAACTTGATAAGACAAGAGAAAGCAGAAATGGGGCAAGCAGGGAACGGAGAGGACCCCTTCCCAGGGTAAGAGCTTCGTCTCAGACCTTGGGCCATAGCTAGGAGCCCATTCAAACACAGAGTGTAGAGTTACCAATCCTGGCCTCAGAGAGAAACTGTCAAAAGAAAAGAGGAAACTGCTCTAGAAATTTCTGCCCACTTCTGAATTCATTGTCTAGTTAGGCTAAAGAAGAAAAGGAATATAAGGGGGCTAGAATATGTACATTTCCTAAAGGCATTTAAAAGTACACTTGTCCAAAATACTCTATCCAGAGCCAGGTATGGTGACACATACTTACAATCCAAGCAATGGGAGGCTGAGGTAGAAGGATCACTGAGTTCAAGGCCAGCCTGTGCTTCACAAGACCCTGTCTTGGAAATCCAAAAAATACAAGAAAAGACTCTATGCTGGAAATGTTAGTTTCCTATCCAGTATGTAAACTCCTCTCCTTCCTCAGCGATAGATCCTTTCATGGAAATAATCCACTTAAAATACTACATTTCCCAGCCTCCCTTGCAACTAAGTATGTGATCACATGCTCATGTTCTGGCCAAAAAGGTAAGTTCCTGGCTGATGGAAAGAGAAGCAAAGTATCTGCCCCAGTCTCAACAATGGGGAGCCCACACACAGTGAGGGGGACAGATAGAGGATTAACACAAGTCACAGTACATGCCATAGTCAACTCTTTACCCGAGACTATAGGAATACTAAGTAGAAACTATTCTAATGTTAAAAGTGCTTTCCTAATGTTTCAAAATGGAGTTAGTCAATGCCTAGTCACCAGCTTGGGACTTTCAGCAAGTTATTTTACCTCTCTGGCCTGGGTTTTTTCATACTTGAATGGGAAAGTGTATCCCACTCCACAGGACTACTACAGGGATTTGGTGAAGTTACTTAACTAATTCAGCAATAGGCTAAACATATAGTAAGGGATCAAAACCTGGCACCCTCTCTCATCTTTTCCTTAAATCATTCGAAAACTAAAAGCCATTGTTCAGAGACACAGAGCAAATATTAAGAACTCTGGGGCCTGATACACCATTTACCTGCTTTCATTCCCAGAACAATCTGATAAACTACTGACCTGCACGGGAACCTTAGTTTCTGGGTCCCACTGAGATCAGATCCTATTTGGAAAAGTAGGAAATCGTTTATCACGAATCGTGTTCTCATTTATTAACATGCTATCGATCATGTCCATCTGAGATACCAGAGCAGCCCCTCGCCAGCACCATCCAAAACATGCCAAGTGGAACCAGGGGGTAGGGAGTAGGGAAGGAAGGAAGGCTCTCAAGTCTGTTCCATGTGTTTGGCAAGTACACTTGGCCCTGTACACTTCATTGTCTTGATTAATGAGGGAAACTTGGCAAGGAAAATCATCCATGCTCACTTCGGGGAAGTAAATACTGAGGGAAGAACATCAGAATGTGGAGCATGGATTAGAAGTATCTTTATCTTACATCCTTTACACCCCCAAATTATAGACGTATTCTCATAGGAAAAAACACGCAGGGCCTCCTTTCAGGGCCTCCCAGTATGGGGTTCAAGATTCCAGTAGAAGACCAATTAGGGCTCAGGTGGATGGCCCCACTTTGTATACAACACACCCTTGAGCTGGCTTTCCACTGCCAATTTCAGGTCCTTGTACCTCTGCCCAAAAAAACCATGGCAGCAACCCCTGGAAGCCAGCCACGTTCCAGCATCATTGCCACTTTGTGCCAAAGAAAATTTTGTGCCTACACGAACAGTACTTCACAGACTTAGTGACTTTCCTAAACTTCGAGCTGGCAGCACTCAGCCTACTGCCTTGGGGCCCCAGCTCTCCCCAAGTCCACCACCCCCCACATACACATCGTGCCCTGCCCTAACCACAGCACGCAGCAATGGTCCATCCAGCTTGCTGAGCCTGCGCAACATGGCTGAATGTACAAAGCCAAACTCTTCTAAAACGCTGTTTTATTTACCCTTAATATTTTCAAAAAAGGACAGTGGGAAAATGAAGGTATTAATTCTATTAAAAAGAAGCACATCCATGTTCAATAGTGCCCTGTAAAGTGGACACTAAGAAAATAGGCAAGCCAGCATGGACCCAAGTGGAGACTCAACAGGGAGATCTGAAACCAGGCATGTGAGGAATCAGAGAGAATCAGCCCTATACATCAGATCGGAGGGAGGCCAGGTCACAGCCAAAAAGCTTTAGAGACAAGAAGGAGGATTAGGAAGCTATTCCTCCCAGGCTGGCTGCCAGAACCAAGTGCAGAAGGAATCCTAGGAACCCTCCATACACAAGGTCTGAACTCCAGTAAGACCCACAACAGTCTCCACCGCTTTGAAGTAGTAATTACTTGGCATATAATAAACTGAATAAATTGTTCCTGAAATTCATAATTTGAAGCAAAATGTGAAATTTGAAATACTAGTCTGATCTGAAATCCCTAGTTAAGAAAACATACCTAATTCTCAAAGCAGTAGAATCCAAGAGAAAAACAATATATACATGTATAATTTTAAATTTCCTGACATCCACATTAAAAATTTTTAAAGCAGAAGAAATCAATTTTAATAATCTATATAATTTAACCCAATATATCCAGAGTATTATCATTTCAGAATGTGTCAATATAAAAATTATTAATGTAATGACTTACATTTGTCATATAAAAATCTAGCATATATTTTACACTGAACTGCATAAGGCAATATGAATGCTAAATTTTCATAGAAAATGGTTCATCTATATTTAGACCATGAAGTTTGTAGCTGAAAAGTAGACTCAAATAGCCAAGTTATTTCAAGCTTACTTAGAAGTATTACAATAACTAATTATCAGTGTCTAAATTTAAATTATTAATACGATGTGAAATTTTAAAAATTCACTTTCTCAGTAATGTCAGCCACACTTGAGGTACTCAGCAGCCACACATGCCCAGTGGCTCCTGTAATAAACCACACAATTCTCTATCAGATGGTATGCTTGGCTATTTTCACAACAGAATCACTACTGAATATCTTACGTGAGAGAAATAAGAATCTTCACTTTTGCAAAAAATACTTTTAAATTTATAAATGCCACAAAGCCAGTGAAGTGTGATTGACATAACATGGGCTTTGATAGGAAAGAGACTTCTGGTCAAATTCCAGTTCCCACACTTCCCATTCATCTTTCACTTTAGCCTTGGTCACGCTGTTTGTATGTAGAAAGGCCTTAATTATTGTCTCACCAGGTTCATCTGGTTGACCTGAGGACCAAAGAAAACATTACAGAGATGTTAGCTGGCATTATTATTCCAGCTATTTGAGGTGGTTATTATCCTATTTTGTAATAAGGAAGCTCAGTCTTGGGAATTTAATGGAATAATTCAAGTCAAACAAACTGTACTTCATAGCTACACTAAAAGTCAAAAGCTTTTCCACTACTGCTACAAATGCTTCACATAAATCTAAACACTAAACTTCAAATTGAGAATACTATTTATTTATTTATTTATTTATTTATTTATTTTGGTACTGGGGATCAAACTCACAAACCTGCACTTATTAGGCAGGAATTTGTGCCACTGAGCTAAACCTCCAGCCCCAACTTGAGGCTACTTAAAGGATGAGTAAAGCAATTAAAATTCAGTAAAGATGACTGAAAAAAGGAAGAAGCCCTAACATGCTCTAAAAAAAATAAATAAACAAAACACAGTGATCGAAGAGGGATGGCCAGTTTTATCACATAAAGTTTTAAGGTCTGGCTCACCAAATGACTTCTCAGGACTATCAGAAAAAAGCCAGAGATTCCTCAAGTGTTTTCCAGCATGGGCAGCTACCTGCCCCTTACAGAAATATTCTCAGCCTCCTAAGGAGACTCAGTCAGTCTTGGAAAAGCAAAGATTTTGAGGACAGAGCAGAATCATAAAAGACCTCTAAAACTAGCTACATTTTTCAAGACAAATACTGTATGAAATCTGAAGTGTAAATAAAACAATGTGAGAACCTCTTTGCTTTTGTTTTCTACATTGATTTATCCTGAAGCCAAAGGTGATGCTTCATGGGTAACTCTTTCTGTAAAACTAGAAAATCATCCAGATAACACCAAACTATCTGTCTTCCAGGGATCTGAAGCCAGGGTGTTGAGAATGATCAGCTTTGCCTGAAGCCTCTAAGGTAAAGTCCTTCCTTGCCACTTCCAGCTCTGGGTGGTTCCCAGCAATCCTTGGCATTCCCTGGCTTGCCCTTCATTCCATTCTCTGCCCCTGTCGTCATAGCTGCCACCCACCTTTCTGATCCTGTGACTCCTCTCCTGTTCTTATGAGGACATCAATCATACTGGATCAGGGTACACCCTAATGGCATTACACGGGGATATTACCAGGATGCTATTTCAGCCTGATAACATCTACAATATAGATCCAGCAATAAATTCTGCTGATTTCATCTTCAAAATATATTCAATATATTCTGAATCTAACTTGCTCTCATTCTTCCTACTTACCAATAGATACTACCCATTTTTTTTTTTTTTACTGGAAATCAAACTCAGGACCTTGTGCTTGCCATGCAGGCACTCTGCCACTGAACTGTATCTCTGGCCCTCCAAGTTCAAACTATCATCTGGATCCCAGTTCTAAGTACATCTCCTCGTACTATATCCTTCACGCAGTAGTGACCAGGATGATCTTTACAGTGAAAGCAGACCATGTCCGGCCCCTTGCCCGCATCTCCCTAATGGTTTTCCATATCCTCTCCCAACATGGTAGGAACACATAAATAAATAAATAAATAGCCAGAGTTGCCAAGAAAAATGCAGGAATGCAGCATGACTCTGCCTCTCTTTTGCTGTCCAAATCTTAGGTAAATGTGAGAACTTGATCCTAAATCGTACCCAACACTTTGTCTGCAAGGCAAGTTGGGGAAATGTGACCCCTCGGTATAGGTGGACCCTTAAAAATAGATTGGAGCATATACCAAAGCCAACCCACTATGTGTTCACACTGTCCACTGCAGCTGCCTTTACATGAGTAATCAATAAACAGGAAACAGACTAAGTGTTCCAAAATGAAGCATTGGTACCAAAAAAAAAAAAAACTTACATCCAGGTTTAAGAAATCATAAGCTCAATCCTGAAGGACATTATATAAGCAAAGTAGAAAATTTTATGTCATTTTACATCATGACTTCATTTTTATCAAAACAAAGTCTAATCCTTCAACCTGGCCCAGATTTTAGAGATAACTGGAGAAAGCTGGGACAGCACATGGCACCCAGTGTTGCTGACTGTCATTAACTTTGCAGGTCTGATAATGGCATGGTGATGATGGGGGAGAAGGTCCTTGTTCTTAAGAGGCAGATGCTAAAGTGTTCTTCATGTTTAAATTATTTTCAAATAAATCAAAGTAAAAGCAGAGAGGGAGAAATGTTAGCAAATTAGCAAATCTAGGAAAATGATATGTGGGCATTCATGGTACAATTCTTTTAATTTCTCGGTTGGTTCAAAATGTCTCAAAAATGTCGAGAAAAAACTGCTGGGGAACAGTGCGTAGTTTTATTTCCTTGCAAAGCTGTTTGCTTTGCTCACACCACATCTTAAAAATATCTTTAAAATGCATGCAGACAGTGTTGTCTCCAGGAACTCTGTGGGTTTCGGCTCTTTCTTCCCTTTCCCGTTCTTTTAACATGTGGTGAAAAGCTGGACAGTTCCTGGAAACTATTCACATGCACACACAGGCAATAATGAAATTAGTGATACCGGCTACATGGCGTATACACCACAGGGACTTTTAGTATACTAGTGGCAGCCATTGCCGAGCAAAGCACTCTTCCCTGCTGACCCTCATTACGCTTCAGAATCATTCTCAATATAACTCTCTACTAACCTGGGTTAGTGCATGAGTGTGCGATAAAACCTTTCACATCTATTTATTAAATACTCTACTGTAGCAAAACTAACAAAACAAAAACTGTAAAGCAGCCACAGGGAAGGGCAGAGAGACTCATAACCTACAACCAAAAGACCTAAATTCAAATCTATCCTTTTACTTCTGGATCCTTGGGAAAACCTCCAAAGGTCACTAAAAATAGATATTGAACACTCAGTAAATGCCAAGGACATCTAGATATGAAGAAAGAGTTCTGAGGAGCAGAGTCATGAATAGGGGAAATTCCCTCTGACAATAGCTAGCTGTTGGAATATTGTGTATAATTCAGAGTAGAAAATGATTTCCAAGAGCCTGAAGTGTTTGCTTTTCTGTTTAAGGGTTCCCATTTCTAAGTGCACCTTCTTGTTCTCCTTGACTGATTCTTCATCTCCACAGCTTCTAAAAGCCCCGGGGGGCTCAGTCCTCCAGACCTTTTGCTGTTTACTCTGAAGGTAATTTTCCCTAATGTCACGGCTGTAAGTATGATTCATATGCTGTCGACTCCCTAATTTTGAAAGTTTAACAAGATGTTAGAAAGAGTCTGGGTGGGTCCAGCCCAAGAGATGTCAAATAGTAAAGTAAGCGACTGCTGCAAATGACTATCTTCAAGGTGCGCATCTGAGAACAGCTTAGCTTGAGCCCCTTATGGTAATCAAGGTCATAGTGGCAGATAGGGAGGATTTGTAAAAGATTTTCTATGGAGAAAACTGCTGTGAGTAACTCCTCTCCTGGGAGAAAAGAAAAAGTGGGAAGATGACTTAGAGAGCTCATAGGTGTCCCCCCCCCCATTTGGAGGGTAGAAAAGGAGAAAAGCTGCCTAATTAATTGGATTATAACTCTTACCTGGGAAATCTGACAGTAGGACTCTATTAAAGGAGTGGCTGATAGAGGATGACAAGGGTGTGGCTTCCCCGTGAACAAGAGGTGCGCCATGCAGTGGACAGAGACAGCCAGGAGCTGTACCATTCCTGTTCACATGTTTACTGGGCAGAGTGGTAGCCCTGTGAGTATGAAAGTCCATGTAGAGCGAAAACCAGCAGCAGAGACTAGAATATCATGTGTCACCCATACCGGCCACGTACAGAAAGAGTATCTGCCACAGTGGAATCACCACA
Source organism: Hydrochoerus hydrochaeris (assembly GCA_004027455.1). Classification (NCBI taxonomy): domain Eukaryota; kingdom Metazoa; phylum Chordata; class Mammalia; order Rodentia; family Hydrochaeridae; genus Hydrochoerus; species Hydrochoerus hydrochaeris. Next base: position 32,544 of record PVLA01014027.1, read on the forward strand.
GAGGCCGTAAAAGAACCAGCAGAGGCTGTGTTAAGTATGAACCGGGTCCAGAGCAAACAAAACCAAGTACAAACAGCACCCACCAAGTGAGAACTTCCTGATCCCTTGTTCCTCTACCCTCCAAGGTCTCCAGTAGGAGCTGGGTGCATGGCCTACACCTGTGACTCCAGCTACTCAGAAACATCACCAGTTTGAGGCCAGCAGGACCGAGTGTCAGCAAGACTCTGTCTCAGGATAAAAACTTTTAACGTGCTGGGGATGGAGCTTGACGATAGAGTACTTGCTGACCATGCATGAGGCCCTGAGTTCCATCCCCAGGACTAGGAACAAATGACACTTCTATTCGAGTCTTCTGCATTCCCTCCTGTACTCTCCGTGTTCCTTTACTTATGTCTACATCACTAATATTCACCGGAGGACTATGTTTATCCGCTTCCCCACCAGCATGTCACCGCTCTTTGCCTTGTCCCTGGTTGTAAGCATTCAATGGATGAACAATTTATATTAAAATATGTAAATTCCAATTATTTTATTAAAAGAAAGAAAAGGAAAGGAAAGGGGAAAGGAGAAAGGGGGAAGGGGGAAGGGGGAAGG
>PVLA01014028.1:0-33120 GCA_004027455.1 Hydrochoerus hydrochaeris
TATTACAAACCATAGCGGAAGTCTGAAGGACATATTACAAAATTACATAAATTGCGATTTAGCTCAGTGGCTTAAGCGCCTGCCTGGCAAGTGCGAGGTCCAAGAGTTTGATCCCCGGTACAAACAAACAAACAAACAAACACCTATAAAATTACATAAACTGAACATTAGAGCAAACTGCTGTAATATGAAGAATTTATGGAAAAACAAGCAGACTTTCAACTGTAATCTTATAACTATGCATGGATAAACTGCATTAAGACTCTCAGCATAACCTTAAGGTTTTGGAAAATGCGAATAAATTTTACTTATATAACTTATTCTTAATCAAAGAATGTTCTATACCAATTTTGGTAGAGACTTTCATGGTATTTTTGGAATATTTTAGTACCAGGAAATTAACCTCATTTCCACTATTAACCCAGCACTATACTACAAAAGTATCCAGGGCCACGAAGTAAAAGGTACACTTATCCTTATCAAAGTTTAGTTGCAAAGTGAAACATAGTTCACTTCTTCTGTAGTGGTATATTTCAGTATCAGTACGTAAATGTACTGTGTATTAACCTTCTCTGGGGAACAGGAGTGAAAGTTAAATAAACTTACCAATAATAATATATTTGAAGATGTAAGAGTAGTTGTATGGTGCAGTTGCCATGGTGGCACTAAAAAAAAAAAAGAAAATTGTGTTACTTCAAAAAGAAAGTCCACACAAGTTAACCAAATTTATCACTGCTATCCTTTAAAACAAATGTTCTGTGAAGACACATACACAGATATATAAACATATACTAACTAAAGCACCCTGAATAGAAAGAAAATGTTAGTTACAGTAAGTCAGTAAAACTGCATTTCCCAAATTGATCAATAAACAAATACTCTTGAACGAATGTTTTAACATCCTTATGCATTATTCATAGAAACATGAGAAACCATATCTATCCCAAAACTCCAATATTTCACTTCAGTAAATAGCCAAAAAGAAATGTTAATTCTGGAAAACTGCAAAACAAGAAAATCTTTATACATTTAAAGATAAACACCATTATAATCCTCTCTCCCTTAAGGGTCCCTTCTCTGATAATTAACCAATTAAGTTACTGGAGGTCTACCTGTCAGAGCTGGCTTTAAAAAGAAAGGTACAAAAAGTACTCACTAACTTACAAACATAATTTTTAAATTCTGATGTTAAAATTAGACTGAATCACATAAAATTAGGTTAAATCACATGAAATTTTTGTAGATTAAAAAAGAGAGGGCAGTTATTATTGGCAGTTTCATACGGTTGAATTTACATACAACTTGTATAGATTAACAATACATTAAGTGCCTGCTATATACTATCCTATGAGCTAAGAAATGTTACTTAATCATACTGTATTTTAAAATTTTTTAAAGTTTATGTAACATTTTAAAAGACTGCAGCCCCATTCCTCACCCTTACATAGACTTAACCTAAAAATTTATTTAATAATTAAGAAAAAATTTCTGAGCCAGGCAGGGCATGGTGACAAATGCCTTTAGACCTGGCTACTCAGGAGGTGAGACAGGACTTACTGCTTGCACCCAACCTGGGACATATTCAGCAATACCTAAGCTCAACAACAAAACCTCTCTGTATAACTCAGTATGTCAGATACTACGCTAAGTGCTAAAGAAACAGGATAAACTAACGTCAGTAGTAACTTCTAATGAAGTTTATTCTCGTCAGTCTTCAGCTTAATGACAAAAATTCCATATATATTTAACCCATTTTTAAAACTTTGATTTGGAGTATTTTTAAGTGAATATCACATTACATAATGTGATGACTGAAGAAATTCCTTTATTGAAATTAACATCTTATTATATACCATAATTCAAGAAAAATCTCTATAAAGCTAAGAAAATTTAACCTACAGGAAGAATGTTTACTATAAGTCATCACTGAGGAAGAGAAATTTCTTAATTACAATAAATTATTAAACAATCCCTGTAGATAATATAGTCTTCTTACTGAGCTACACAAAGATATACTATTACACTTAATACAAATAGATGCCTTGCTCCCCACTACAGCCTGGCATGCTGTAACACATTTCAATCAGTCTTCATCACAGAAAACTTAACCGGTTCTTTTTAGATTAACAATTCTGAAGATAACTTTCACTTCTTTTCCAGACAGCAGTGAGAACTTGCTCTTGCAGGTAAACTTGCTCTGAATTATTTGCCAGCTAACAGGGGAAAAGAAATACAATCTCTTACATTAGAAATGATATTTAAAGGTTATTAACTTGTTAACTAGCTTTACCTTCTTTTCTGTGTAAAAGGAGTACAGACTGATTTTAATTCTTAAAGTTCTTTTCCTATTTAAACTTGCAAGAAATCGGTCACCCCTGAATTCCTGTTTGCGCTTTTCCTCTTGGTTTTCCCATTTTTCTTCCCTCTTCTAACTGAAAGGTATAGCAGTACATTTTTTGTTTCATTCTATTTTACTAATTTAAAATTGTAGGGGTTTGGGGTATGACTCAGTAGTAGAGTATGGGCTTAGCATGCATGCACACATATAAATATGGCCTCTAATAATTCCAATTTGTACTTCAAATGGTCTAACTAAACATGAAATTATAACCAATTCTAGTAATTTGTGCACCTGCTAGTCACTATACAAAACATTATCTAAGACAACTACTTTTTAAAAAATAATTTTAAACATTAATACAATATAAGCATTTCAAAACAAACACCATTTCAGTGGAATACCAGCACTGTCTTCACCTCATTAGACAATTCTGGTCTTGAATTTTTTAAAAATTACAACAAAAATCCTAAAAACAGGATTAGAGGAAAACTATTCAAACTCATTAAACTCTGTAGACAGACAAGGCAGAAAACAACTAACATTGTAGTCACAACATAATGGGTCCTCCCTCCCCTTCTTATTCTAAGAAACTGACAGGTGTCTTAGAAAAAAGATACAAGTTATATCATGTATAGGTACAAATTCTCTATGATGAATGTGATCACTATGTATATCTAAAATGTACCAATAAAATCTGAAAAAAAATTTTTCAAAGTTCACAGAAACAGTCAAAATCACATATTTGAAAATTACTATATTTAAAGGGTCCTATTTAACTATGCTTAACATTGCTTTAACAAAGGATTTCTCAACTTCATTTCTCAAACATAAAACACATCATTAATAAGGTGAAAAACATGCTTGTGCATAGCTTTAAAAGGAGAAAATTTTTTGCCCTGTGATTTAAGAGTACTTTTGCTTTACTTTACTTTCTCTGAGAATTCAAAGGTCCAAAAAAGGGGAAGAAATACTGATTCAGTTAAAACACTGAAACACAAGTTCACTAAAATTACAATTTCTACCAACTAAAAAAAACTTGGTAATATTCTATAACTTGTATATAACTACTGGTGTGATTTAGATGTACCTGCTTCCAAATGTACCTGCTTCCATTTTTTAGAAAAATCATTTGAATGAAGGTGACACACAGGTAAGAGATTCTTTAAGACAAAGATTATTTCAGACAACAGGCATTGAACACATGATGAACAAGTATAAACTAATAACACTGTTATGGATACAACATACCTTAAGCAGCATGCTAGACACTTTATATGATTTCATTTCATCATTACTACTATCCTTTTAACATAATTTAATATCCTCATCTTACAGACAGGGAAGGAAATACACCACAGTTAAGTAATGCATGCAGTCATAGCCACAGTTTCAATGTAGTTCTGTACTGAATCTAGTCTGTTTTGCCTGCAGAGATTCCCCTCTTGCACTATACCATCCTCTCTCCTCCACATGGTATCAAGGTACACCATGAAGTTCTGTTTGTAAAGTTGTGCAACATGTATTTCTCAGTTTATTCAGTTCTAATTTAATAGTCTGAGTAAGAAGTGGCATAAGCGCCTGCCTGGGAAGTGCAAGGTCCTGAGTTCAAGTCCCAATACCAAAAAAAAAAAGTATTAAATAATTACATTAAGAGAATATACTCTTTTTGTAGATACAAATAGTTAATACTTTAGTAATAATTTTATCTACTTAAATAAGTTAAAGGGAACTACACTTAAGAGTGTACCATGTGATAGTCTGCATTATTTTCTCTATACTCTTATAATTCTTACAATTCTGAAAAAATTCTTACAATTTTGTACACTTATCATTTCCACATACAAACTGCAGAAACTGAAGTTTGAAGGCATATCCTAATTTGATCAGTTTACAAAGTTAGTAAATGAGTCCGCATCTGATGCCAAAGACTATGATTTTCTCTATCTAAAATAGCTTATCAAAAGCATGCATGGTAAACAAACTTTCCAACTGTCAACAGAAATGTTTACTGAATGCAGAATAAACATCGATTATTGTTGTGCTTGTATTCAAGTGGCCTCCTTAACTTGCAACCTTTTTTCACTTAACAAAAGGATGGACATAGTTCCAGGTCACCACATTTAGACCCAAATGGTTACTAAACACATATTAAATATTAATTATTTTTGTGCCCAAAAAGCACATGGTCTCCTTTTACTAAATCTGACACCTTCCCAAATAAGGTTATACATACATACTGGTACACATAAATGACAAATTTTAAGATGTGCAAATACAGATGTGAAGGTAGATACTTTCATATATACATACTGCTTGTACAATTCTGAAATGCCACATTTTTTTGTAAGTTATTAGTAAATTTAAACAACTTTAAGTTGTTTATCCAGCCAGGATATAGCTCAGTGGCACAGAGCCTTCCTGGTAAGCACAAGGTCATGAATTCATTCTCTGATACCACTACTACTACTACTACTACTAATAATAATAATATAATAGTAATATAGGACTAGAGGTTTTGCTCAGTGGTGCAAGCACCAGCCTGGTAAGTGCAAGGTAGAGAGTCTGATCCCCAGTACCCAATAATAATAATCCAAATCATCCTTTGGGATAGAAATCCACTTAGAAGCATCCTATGGAAGCAAGGTTCAGCTGATAGCGTACAAGTATAAATGCACTTAACTCAGCACTTTTGTAGCAAATAACTAGAAACAATCTACTTTCCCATCAACAAAGACATGGCTGAACAAAATAATCTGTAGTATGAAATAGTAGGCCCGTACTATAAAAAACCATTTAGATATACATGCATTAATCTGAAAATATATCCACAATTTTGTTAAGTAAAAAACAAAAAAAAGCATGCTGTAGCATTTCATGCAACAGCACATCTCATTTTTAAACATACACACATTTAAACCCTACATGCACAAAATATGAAGGAATATGAACCTAACTGAAAAATGAATACATAGGCTGAGACTAGAAAAGTTAAAGAGGGAAACTATGTCCAAAACTATTTCTTGTATTTACTGATAGTATGGGGAATACTGTTTGAAGCTAGTCACATAACTGGCCTAAAAACAAAACAAAACAAAACAAACTCCCAACACCCAATAATAGAGGACATTTTATTCAGTTTTTTTTTTTTTTTTTTTACAGTTTAACTCCTTACTGTTTGCTTGCTTATACATTATGTTTTTCACAGTGTTTTACAGCTATTTTATTCTACTCCTTAGAATACATGATATTACTATGTAATTTTTACACAACTGATGCCAGACAGCAGGAAAAAAGCAACCTACTAAATATGCCTAGCAATCTTGTCTTTCTTATCCTCGTTTAGTTTTTTGTTTTGTTTTACATGCAAGACATTTTATTAAAAACACCAGAATGGAGACAGCACTTTGGTGATTCCAACATAAAATATCCGTTCAGTATACACTAAACACAAAGCACTGCACTAGGCACTGACAATATAATGATCAAAAAAGACAACGAAGTCTCCACCTTGGTAGAACTTCACAACAGAAGCATTCTGACTTGCTTACAACTCAACTAAATTGGAATGCTACTTGATTTGTCAGTCAGGGGGACACTAAACTTCTACAGTTAACCTAAACATACCAAATGAGTCAGTTTAATTTCTGCAACAGTATATTACAACCTCTACAAATAACTCACTTTAGAAGCCCATTTTTAAAAAATAAAACTGACTTTTCAGAAGATATTTAATGTCATACTTTTATACACACCAATGTGAATAATTAAAAAACACTAGACTGCTTAATGTACCAAGAGGAAAGCAAAACCTTCCAGCTAATTGTTGGCATGTTATAAAAAAGAAAAGCAGTATTCCAAAACTGCACTTTTATTCACAAAGTACTTAACCACAAACGAAAACTTGCACTACAGTTACAAAGATTAGTAATAGTGAAAATTTTATTAACATGATGTTTGCGATTTGCTTTAATATAATTAAGGTTGGTAAAGGTGTACACAGATGATGCAAAACTGATCAATATTGACACTGGCTTATGAGTATATGAACTCTCAAGATATTCTCTTCTTATTTTGTATATATTTACAGTTATCTAGAATAAATAAGTCTTTAAAAAAGTAAAATACAGTTATTGCTAACGTGTCTGTTTGTAAATTCTCTTGCCATGACTGACATTTCAAGTGTTTTTTTTTTTAAAATGAAGTATCTCAAGCCGGGATGGTGGCTCATGCCCGTAACCCCAGCACTTGGGAGGCTGAGGCAGAAGGATCATTGTGAGTTTGAGACCAGCCTGGGCTACAAAGAGAGCTCAAGGCCTGCCCGAACTGCATAGAGACCCTGTCTCAAAAAAAAAAAAAAAAAAAGAAGTATCTCTCAAAAATACTAGTTTTAACATCTTATCTTACATATCTTGTTTAGATTTTGCAAAGCCGTTTTATGAACACTCCAAATTCTTGTGTAAAAAAGTATGGAATGATTCTGGCACTAAACATGAAATATAAAAAGCAAAAATGTTTTAAAATATAACTACAATTGCAAAAAATCTTTAGTAACTATTAGAATCTATGGTTTTGCATCTTTAACAATAACTGCCACTTAATTAATGTCTAATATGTCCCACCTACTTTATAAATAGGAATCAAGTCAGAAAAGCAAAATGCTGTGGTTATATACTATTAAATGGAGAATCAGAATTAAGGCCTAGGTCTAATTCCACAACTCTCCAAAGCCATGATTCTCTCATTCATTCAAAACGTATCACATGCTGGGCAAAGGTACAGGCACTGAGACATTTACTATAGGTCAAGCAACGTGGTAAGGATTTTCTTTAAATCCACTTAATCCTCAAAACAACTCCAAAATTGAAGTACCATTATTCCCTTTACAGACAAGGTCACTCGGTCTGAAAGATTAGATAACTTGCTTAAAGTCACTGGGAGTAAGCACCCTAGGCATTAGAACGCCAAAATCTCAACCACTACATGCCTCAAGGCATGCACAGGTAAACTTGCTTAGAAACTGTGAAGCAAAAAACGTTGGAAAACCTTGTAGGGAAGAAGGGTAGGAGCCAGATTATCCCTAGGTCAAGTCTGTCCTCAACCTCATCTAGATAAAAGCTAGCTTAACAGTAATGTAATGAACAGTAAACTTTTAATAGTTCAAATCTGGTTCCAACTCTTGCTGTGGAGGAGCAGGAAAGCACCTGCCTTCTCGGAACCTGTTTTTCTTCATATAAAAAAATGGAAGTAGGTACCGCCATCTCTCCTCTGAAGTTGCGAAAATGAGGATTTGGTGGTAGAACAGCTGACAGCACACACTTTAGGTCATAAAGGGGTGATCGGTTGTCATCCAATGCAAACGAGAAAAAAAGGAATTAAACTGCCTACACTCCTCACGGTCACGTCTGTAACCCTGGTCTCACCCTGCACATAGCACACAGACCACTCCAGCCTGTGTAGTAGTGAGGCCAATGTGCACATCAGCTACCGCCCAACTTCAGGCTTCGGTCGCCCCGCTCTCCCGCTTTATAAAACAGGGTAACTCAACTTATTTCTCAGGGCTCCTCCGGGCAGAATAAACCCGCGTGAACACACCTAAATCCGTGCCTGGTACACAGTAAATGCAGACCCCTGGAACGCTCTAGATCCATCTTCTTCAATTCTACAAACGCCAAAACTTTTCTCCTTCCTTGGTTCCCGCTACTATCCAGATTCGGGCCTTAAAGGATGTCCACGGGCCTCCCGGGAACCGGCCGACATCTACGGCTGCCCAGCACGAATCCAGAGACCCTGTCCCCAGCCACAAGGCGCGGTGCAAGACGCCGGGGAGGCTGCTACGTGGGGCTCGCTGCTGCTGCCTTTTGTCCTAGGGGACGGAACGGCCTCCGGGGTGGGCCCGTCGCGCCCGGGCTCGCGCGTGGCTGGGCGCGCGGCTCGCGTGGGTAAACACCGCGGGGGTGGCGGCGAGAGAGAGGAGCCTGTAGAAGAGGCGGCTCTGCCCCGCAGGGCCAGGAGGCTGCAAAGCAGACGCGGGCGAGGCCAGAACACACCCTTTCCGAACAACTGAGAGCGGCGCCCGGCCGGGAGTCCAGGGGTCCGACGGGCCGAGGAGCCGGGACAGCGCGGGGACCGGCGGCGCCCCCGCACCGCCTCCCGTCAGCGCCCTCCGCCGACCCCCGGCCCGCCAAGGGCTGCAGGCCCGACCCCCGGGCGCCGCCCGCCTGCGGCCCGCCTCACCGCCGTTACCGCCCGCGCCCTCCAAAGAGCCTGGTAAGCAGGCTCGGGCCGGACGGACACTGCAGAAGGCCTGGATTACCTGGGGGGCTGCTGGTGGCTGGGCAGCTTTCCGGGCGGGAGGGGGCGTCAGGACGAGGAAGAGCAGGGCGGACGCGGCGGGAGAAGGGAGGATGAGGCAGTCGGCCGACGGCCCGGCAAATAGGCGGGCTGGCGAGAAGGTGCAGACGCACGGGCGGCAGTAGCGGTGGCAGCGGCGACTGCTCCTCAGGTTCCCTCAGGATCTTCCTCGGGCTGGTCCAAGATGGCGGCGCTCGCTGCACAGGGTTTCCTGTCACCCTCGCAGTGGGCCGGACCACAAAAGAAGGGGGAGGATGCGCGCGCAGCCGGTAAAGCCCGGAAGAGGGTGGCAGAGACCAGCCTGCTAGCCACGCCCCTTTCCCGGTCCTTCCCTCCGACTCGCCACTCCGCCACCGATCCCGCCCCACTGGCCCTAGAACCCGAAAGGGCGGGGGGAGAGCGTTTATGCGCAAGCGCAGTCGCGTGTCCTCGCCTCCGAGGGCATTTACTGCGCAGGTTCGCGTGAAACCTGTGGGTGCGTCTGAATGTCGGAAGACTAGGGTTGTCCACTGATTTTAGTGAAGCAGTTTCCATTTACTAGACCCTTACCGTATTCTGGCAAATATACTTAGCATACTTTAATTGCATTCATTTAAGCGTGTATACTGCTCGCTTCCTACACAGCATTAGCGGTGTGAGAGGCAGACTAGGTCCCGGGCCAACTATCGCAGAGGCACATCAACCCGTTTAATGGCGAAACTGAGGCTTGCACTGGTCAACTCACTTGTCCAAGATCATGCAGCTAGGAAGTGGCCCTTTCGGCCCTGTGTTCCACCTCTGTCTCTTTTAACTTCGCTTTGGCACTTTGGGGAGGAGGAGGGATTATGACAATTTTCACAACTTGTACGCCACCTCCCACCTTCCAGCTTTATCACACCAGAAAGTTAACAAGTCTTAGTGCAAGCCAATTTTGAGTTTCTTGGACCCCGGAAATTTTTGCCTTGTGACTTCGTTCATGTGGATTTATTTTTATGTTTAATTAGTATTTTACAATTGTGCTTGTGTGGAGATAAATGTACTAGACATTTTCTTGAACATGAGTTCATTTTTTTCTACCGATTTTTTTAATTCTTTGTTTTTGGTTTTTTGAGATAGGATCTCACTATGTAACCCAAGCTGGCCTCGAATTTGCAGTGATCCAACTGCCTCAGCCTCCCTTGAGTGCTTCTCCTGATTTTAAAACGATGTAAAACATTGTCATGGGTCTCTAATAATAGCGTGGACCCTAAGCATTGTGTCTATTTTGCTAAGAAATAAGATAGCTTCAGCATCCTCAAAATGAAGTTCAGTTTCACTTTTGACATTTAAAACCTTTAAAAAATTGGTTTTTCTATGACATTCATTGGAAAAATGTATGCCAGTCTACCCATTTATTTTGAGAACGACCTAAGCAAATCCTTTTCCTTCAGCCTGCTTAATGATAGGTCGTTAAACATATCACTTGACTTTTCTACAAAAGGACAATGATTTCTAAATCACGAGTCCTTGTGAAAATTGAATGAAACAGGACTGTATATGCAAACTGACTAACATATAAGAACTCAAATGGTAATAATTTTATACAATATAAAAGTGGTTTTGAAATCTCTCTGAATCCTGGAAGTCTATAATTCTATTCCCAGATTATTTAATAAGTATAATTTGTTGTCACATTTTAACACTTTGGAAATCTGCCAGTGCCAATAAAGGAGAAAGCTGTAAGCCAATTGTAATCATTTGTCTAGCAAACATAAGCCTGGCTAAAAAGTTACTGTATACCCAAATGTCTCCTGAATTGAGGCCTTTATGTATAGCTATGTTTACCAAGTCCTTGTGTTCCAAGAGCTGTCTGAAAATCAGGCACATTTTCTTGTTTAATCCCCATATCTCCATGAAGCCAGTAATATATTCACCTTATTTTGTGAATGAAAAAACCTGGGTGTCATATATTTGTATGATCAAAAATTGGCAGTGGGGACTTGAACCTGGCCATGTGATTTCACAGCTACCATTCTAAAGCCCTACTTTATACTTCCTCCCTGATTTGCAATTGTAGCACCAGAGCCAGTTTAAATGTAGATCCCTGCTTCAGACATTACTTCGATGCAGCTTTTAGCAGAAATGTGGGTTTTGATCTCTGGTCACATACTAATAAGCCCCAGAATTCTCAGTTAGCAGAGACTGTATGTGACCAATGGCAGCATAATTAAGGGCTGTCCTTTAGCTGCTGAACATGCTCCGGCGTTTCCAGTTAACTCTTTTTAAGAATCAGCATCTGTAAAGAAGTATACATGGAATACTCAGTGCAGTACTATTTGTACAAGACTAGAGATAAAATGTATATTAGTAAAGAGCTGTTACAGTAAATTTTAAACATCCTTATTATTGAATACTGTGCAGCCCGTTAAAAAGAATGGGATCGTACTACAGAGCAATCGCTAAGAAATGTTTTGAGGGGGAAAAAAGACTAAATAGTATGCCAACATTGTTAAACTGCAAAAGTAAGGTGAAATACAAATACATGCTTATGTAACTGGACATTGAAAAGAGTTTTTCCTATTAACTTGGAACTGCTGCTGAGGCCAATCTTGAAAACAAAGGTCCAAACAGAGCCTCCATTTTGAATTTGAAGAGCTGCCAATGGCCGGAACCAGCTACCTTCCAGCAAAGCATTGGAAGACCCATTGTTCAGGAATCTAGCTCTTCTATCAGTTCCTACCTCTAATGTCTCCAATCTGGTCCTGTTCCTAGTCCTCTTACCACAGACACACACCAGTATCAGGGACCTGGTCAAGATCCCCGGTTGCCCATACCAAGGGTTTGGTGAGAGGATGAAGCAAGAAACAGAGACAAATTTAGTAGTACCTGATGAATGACTGGGAGGTTGCCTCCAGATAGACCAAGAGAGCCACTCTCCAAGATAGCCACTGTTTACTCAGTGTATACACTGATAGGTGGGACTAGCAGAAGATTCAAAGTTTGTGGAAGACTCATAGGTCTATGACTCAATGAGCAAGTATAGTCTTGGGATGACTCAAGAGGGCACAGATGATCTTATGCTAAGAGGGATCTTGCTCTAGAGTGTGTTTTTTTTTTTTAATTTAATGGTTTTAGTTTTAGTTCTGGTGGGAGAGGATGGTCCACCCCTAAAGAGTTAATGGGAAATCTCAATTGGGTAACACTAAGAATCTCAAGCCTCCATTTATACAAAGTTAGCCATTGTGAATTTGTGGTCCCCAACACAATATCACCAGTGATCAGTGGAAAGAAAGGCTGGAGAGATAGGAGGCAAGTTGGCCTGAAGGGGAGCCGGTTTTTCCCCCTCTCTGCATAGGAGACTGTATTCTTTTCTAGAGCCAAGGCAAAGGGGCTCCAAGAGAATTGCAAGTGGCGACTGAGTGTGCCTGTAGCAAGAGGGGACCGGCAGTGGCCAGATACCTGTTTGGGCAGCAGACTCTCTGATCTGCTGTGTCCTGTCGCTGCTATGCAGGAGGAAATATAGATGGAAGGAGTGGGTAGGGCTTTGGAATGAAACTCTAGTTGGAGAGAGGCAGGAACTACCCTCCACTTCCTCCCTAGGTCCCAGGCCGGAGGACAGTAAGGAGGTGTTGTAAGAGGGCTCTGGTATGAATGCCATGTCTAGAGGGTGGCTGGAAAATACAGCAGATACCTGAAAGGCCTCCCATCCCAATATTCACTCTTTGTTATAGCCACCTGCTCTTGTTTCACTTGTGTATATATTTTTATAATTCTATTATAAAAATAGATGTTGTCAAGCCTGTAATCCTAGCACTTAGGAGGCTGAGGCAGGAGGAATGCTGTGAGTTTGAGGCCAACCTAGACTACAATGTGAGTTCAGGGCCAGTCTGCACTTCATAGTGAAGCCCTGTTTCAAAAAGACCAAAAAAGAAAAAAAAATTAGCCTGTATTTCTCTCCCAAGCTTAAATATGTAGTAATTTTCAGATCTCTCTATAGTGCTTATTTAAATCAGATTAATTCACCTTCATATTATAGTTTTATAGGCTTAATTTTGTTGGTTCATTTTCCTCATACATTTTAAAATTTTGTTTCACAAGCTTATCCTGGACTGCAGATTTTTCCCCTTCCCTCATCCCTTTTTATCTAGTGGCTTTAGATCACCACCAATCCAGAATCACATATTAAAATATCAGTGTTCCAATTCCTTGGGAGATACTGAAGATATAGCAAAACTAATATAATTTGTAGTCTAAATTTTATTATCATATGCATGTGTGACCTAACTTTAAAAAGCTAATATATTTTGAAATATGGTTGATTAACTCCCAGTGAAACATAATTTGATAAGAAAAATCAAATAGTCAAAAAATACTGGCTTAGCCAAAAAGGAAATGGTAATAATTGGGATACTTCAGAGATTTAGCAGGTTGAAGTTAAAAATTAAAGGACATGAAGATCTTTAGTCTCTGTATATGAAAAAGATTAGATTTGACTTTTTGCTATGAAACAAACATATATAATTGTAAAGATAATACATAGTACATTCAATTATAAAAGAAATGTACCCTTTAAAATAGGGTCTGCCAGGCTGGGGATTTAGCTAAGTGGCATGGGCGCCTGCCTTGCAAGCATGCGGTCGTGAATTCAATCCCCGGTACCAATAAAAAAATAAAAGTAAAAAATAAAATAAAATAGGGTCTCCTTTAGCTGGGTGTGGTGTAATCCCAGCACTTGGGAGGCTGAAGCAGAAGGATCATTGCAAGTTCGAGACCAGCCTGGACTACAAAGTAAGCTCAAGGCCAGGCTGAACTGCATAGCAAGACCCTGTCTCAAAAAGAAAAAAAAATAAATAAATTGGGTTTCTCTCTTTTCCCATATACTTTCTACTGATGCCCAAAAGAATAATCCTCTGAAGTCATAGTTTATGATGGTATGATATTCTAAAGTCTCACAACAAACAAACAAATCGTGTAAGGTAAATAGCACACTTGAAACTTTTTCAAGAAAAAAACCTGAAACTATTATCTCTAAATTTTCCTCTAACACTGGATCTGAGAGTCATTTCTTTGACTACCAGATGAGGGTGGTTTTGATTTAGAAGCTGTGTTACATGAAACAAAATATGCATCTTTAAATTTTACAGTCACATTACCACATGATGTGACAAAATGACCACACCACAAGAGTCACATGGAAACAGAAGTGCTGCAAAAATAGGTTCTGTTCTTTTATTGTGTTCTCTCTTTAAAGAAGGCACTTACCTACAGGGAGGGCAAGTGGACACATTATGTCTTTACTACTGTCCAGTGGTATATTGGTTCATGGACTTAATTCTTTCCACAATTCTGGTTGTAATTGGACAAGAACCAAATCAAATTTTCCTGTAAGGTCAACACTGAACCTAACCATTGAATTTGATTCGGTTCTCATCCAATTTGTTTTGCAACCAGAGCTATGGAAAGAATTAAAGTTCATGAACCAAGGTACCACTTACTTTGTGCGAGCTGTAGTTGAAAATGCAAGGTAAAAGCATGTGTGATGTGACAAGATAGTCACAGGTGGTGACAAAAGCATAAAAATGGCAGGTGCTGTCAAAAGCTGGAACTTTTTTTTACACTACTTAGCAGCTAAGTTAGCCTACCTGTGTCAGGAGGATTGGCACAAGATGTGAGCCTTCCGGTTCAGAGATAAATGACTTTATTCTTCACAGGGTAGCAGGCAACCTGAGCATCAATGTGCTTGCATCTCTTCCCCATGTTCCCAAGTCCTATAGGTGATGATGCAAAGAGGGTATGTGGATATGAAAAGAGATGGCATTCAATTTCTGTGTTCTAACAAAGTAAAGACTAAGTTACCTCATAATTTAAAGGAGAGGTGCAGCGTTCTGGCAGGGGCCTAAAAGTGCACTCCATTGCTATGTATGAGGAATTCAGTGAGTGAAGAATAAAAGTATCTCCCATGCTCCAGAAGAACCCTAAATATAGGAAAATCAATCTTTCATTATGGGAAATTGATGGGTTCCGCCCCTATGCTCATCATGGCGGTGACCCAACATGGCGTCTATAACCTCACATTCAGCCTTCACAGACTTCAGAGTTCTTCTTCCCAAAATAAACATCCCTCTACCCTTTCGCAAAAAGTCCAAAAGCCCTTCAATCTCTCCGGACACCGTGATTTAGTCTCCACCTTTGTCCAACTCCTTAAAAGCTGTTTCCCAGCTTCCTGCGTTTGAGGGTCCTCGCAGTCTCCAGCAGCCTCCTGTGCGGCAGTAAAGGTGTTTCTTACCTCAGTCTTCATCTCTGAACTATGCCAAAAATCCAAACAGAACTATTTCTATGTTCACTCTGAAGAGAAAAGCTATCTCCATTCTCCAGTGAAACTGTTTGTTCTGCAAATATCCTTTGAAAGAGTCTAAGACAAAGAGCACGGAGGCCTCTGCTCACAAGCCATGAAAAAATACCTGTCTCCCAAGCGGGCAGGTTTTATCACGTGTAACTATTGCATTTAGTGGAAGGAGATAATAAGTAAACAGTATCTGATTAGAAAAGGGTCAGATTGACCTTGCCCTTTTTCCAGCGTAACTTTCTACTAGTTTTGGCCTTAGTCAAATCATGTAACTACTCTGAACCTCAACTATAAAATGAGCTAGATACTTTTTTTTTTTTTTTGGTCTTTTTGAGACAGGGTCTCACTGTGCAGTTCAGGCTGACCTTGAGCTTGCTTTGTAGCCCAGGCTAGTATTGAACTCACAGTGATCCTCCTGTCTCAGCCTCCTGAGTGCTGGGATTACAGGTATGTGCTACCATGCCCAGCTATCAAATGGGTGAGTAGTTCTATTCCCACTGAAAATATCTAAAAGTGTTTAGAATCTGAAATATTCTAAGCATTCAGCAGATACTCGAAACTATCACCCTTCACTGAATTCCTCATACATATGGATCAGGCCACATTTAGGCCTCTGCCAGAGCTCTGCATCCCTCCCTCAAATTGGGAGGCAACTTCATGGCTCTCTACTTATGTTCAAACATCTGAGTTCAGGTGAGACTCCCAAAACGATAGTGTTTTTCACAAGATAGAATTTATTTTTTAGTTCTGTGGTAGTCCGGGGTCAGTATGGCAGTTTCGAGGTGCCTTTGTTGTTGTCCTGCCAGCCCAAAACATGCTTCCATATCATAGGTTAAAATGCTTAATCCAAAACAGGTGTGGTGGCATACACCTATAATCCCTGCATTTGGGGAAGCAGAGGAGGGAGGATTTCAAATCTGAACCCAGCCTGGGCAACTTAGTGAGAGCATGTCTCAAAATAAAAAAGCCCTGAGGATGTAGTTTAGTTCGAAGGTTCTGAGTTCAAAACCTAATATCACATTACAAACAGCAACAACAAAACAAAACAAAATTCAAACTCCCTTGATCTGGTTGCCACCAGAAGAGGGGGGAGAAAAGAAGTGGCTGGTGTGTGTTGTCACTTTAAGTGTCTCACCCAGAAGTTGTACACATTACTTTGGATCACTGATGGGTTAGCTGGCCACATCTTGCTTTGAGGGATGCTGGGAAATTTAATCTTTATTTGGGGAGAGGATTACTGCTGATGGAAGAAGAAAATGATGGATATTGAAAAACGTTTATTCATTTCTGCTACTCAGTACTACTTTGCTTAAGAGTGGACAGGTATTAGAGCAACCTAAGGACTCAGAAAGTTGGAGAGAAATCCCAAAACCACCAAGATGAGCAGTAGAGCATGAGACCTTTCCCACAGGGGTCATCATCAGGCTGCCTATTTGGGGTTCTCTATAGGACTTTGAATAAATACCATCCCTTTGGCAGGCTTGAGTTCTGAACAATTTGAGAAATAAAACAGATAGATGAAGGCCAGTTATAGCCAGGTTGAAGAAGAGGATTTTAGAGCTGGTGGTTGATGGGAACCTCTAATAGTGAATTCTCTACCGGGTCTGCAAAGCCAAGGACAGACATCCTGCTGAAGAGGACACAGTCCTAGGAGTAGTTCCTTGCCGGTAAAAATAAATACATAAATAAAAATAAAAAAGGTAAAGTGCTGAGATGAGCATAACCAAGTATTCTCAAATTTGCAAACAGATCAGTTCTCCATCTTCCCACAATGGGTAAAGCAAGGAGAGGAACCAATGTGCTTAGAAGAAAATGTGCTTAGAAGAAATGTGCTTTTCCCCCATGAAACCAGGAGGGAAAAGGAGTTCCCCTCTGAATGCCTCTGTTCCCTCTGAGCAAAGAGTGGGGCCTAGAAATAGCAGAGCAAGCAAATACAACAGAGCCTCCAAACATAACAAGTACCCAAGATGAAAGTCAGAAATTACCCAACATTGTAATTAGATTGGAGCCCAGCCTTGCCCCTAGTAGCTGAGACTTTGGATAATAAGTTCCTTAAGGAAGGCCTCTAATTCTTCACTTCCTTGTATATAAAATGAGGAAGTAGTATTGAATTCTTCCAGTAGTTATCAAGATAAAATGAGGTAAAGCATGAAAAGCTCTTAGCATGGTGCCTGGCAAGGAATAAAATCTCAGACATTGCTGCTATTATTTCTGGGAGCCATTCAACAGATCCTGAAGCAGTTTCTCCAAGTAAACTGGGGAAGAAAACCTTTAGCTGCTATCATGGAATTTGATACAGAACAAAAGGTCTTCCAGAGAGGAATATAAAGAATAGCGCAGAGACAGAAGAGGGAAAGAATGGAAAATAGGCCTCTGCAGACTTGGCTGTTCAGAGACTCTGACCAGCATCCATCTGCCTTAGGTCTTCGTTTCCCCATATCTTTGTGCTACCCCCAAAGCGCACCTGTGTGCATGTGCGTGTATGTGTGCACAGATACACACACAAGGCCATAAGCTAGTCAGGATTGATTTAGAGTCTAGCTTTGAAACTCCTTGTTCTCAGAAGAGGATATTCCCTTTATAAATATGTTGGTTAGGAGAAGCTAGGCTTTGCTGTGTAACAAATGAGCCGCCAAGTCTCAGTGACTTACAATAACCTCAGAAGTTTATTTCTTGTTCATCCTGCATTTATGATGTGTTGGTGACCCCATGCCATGTCATCTTCCCTCCAGGACCCAAGCTCTCTCATTCTGGAAATTTGCCTGATTCCATGGCAGAAGGGAAAAAGAGCCAGTGAAAAAATACTGAGTCTTCAAGCTTCTCCCAAGTAACACAAACTACTTCTCACATTCCACAGCCAGAGCAAGTCTTCTGGCCTGAAGGTGACAGTTAGGTAAGTCTCACACAAAGAAGAGAGAAGAGTGTTCCATTCTACCACAGTGGGCTCCCTCCCCATCCAAACACACCCAAGAGCCAGGGAGCTACCCTCAGTACAGTGGGGACAGCAGCAGCTGTCCTGTGACCCTTGCAGAGAAGGAGCAGGAATTTGAAGGAGGCCACAGATATGACTGTGGTTTGTCAACTGTAAAGTCCCACACTACCATGAAGGAGTTCCCTTACCTCCCTGTGTGTACATCAGAAGAGATAACAGTGCTTCTTATGAAATATCTTACCCTCTCTCTGCACAGAGGAAAGACCTGCTGAGCTTATTAGTGCATAACTAGACACTTCTTTAAGTACTGTCTCTTACTCAGTCTTCACAAAGACCCTATGAGATAGGGAATATGGAAGAAACCCAGATTTCCATCTATGGATGGATGGATGGATGGATAACTACTATACATTAAATGGGATACTATTTAGCCTTAAAAAAGGAAGGAGATTCTGACATGCCACAACACGGATGAATCTTGAAGACAATGTGCCAGTAAAAGAAGCCAAACACAAAAGGAAAACACTGCATGATTCCACTTATATGTGGTCTTTAAAATGTGCAAATACATGTACACCAAAAATAGAAAGGTGCTTCCCAGGAACTGAAGGGCAGGGGAGCAGCTTTTGTGTAATGGGTATAGAGTTTCAGTTTGGGGTGATGAAAACGTCCTGAAGATGGGTTATGGTGACAGTTGCACAACAGTGTGTCTACACCCAACGGCACTACCTTGTGTAGGGGGCAGCTGAAGCTGGAAATTGATCATCCATGTGGGGAAGAGGCAAGCCCCTTCCCTTTCTGAGAACAAACAGCACCCAAGGCAAGCCACGTGAACAAGTTGCTTCAGTCCAGAGAACACCAAGCCCCATGACAATCCAAGCAACAGAACGCTAGGTAAAGGGGGTATCACATGACACCAGCCCGCCAAATGTATCAATAAATGCACTGCATTGGTTGAGCAGTTCCTTTCCTCCCATCCAGAGGGAGGGCTTCACCTGACCTCAGCTTTCTGTCTCTTATCTTTAGTCCTCTATCCTCTTACCATGCTTCCCCCCACCTCCCTGGGAATTTTGAGAGCTGAGCTGGATGCAGCAACCTTGTACACAAAAAGGGCTAAAATGCTAAGTGTAATAATGTGTATATTTGCTGCCAAAAGTAAAAATGCAACAACAATAATAAAATCCCCAAATCTTGGAATCTTTTCAAGCCTTGGGTGATTTGGCTCATGCAACAAACACATTAACCACAGTGTAAGTAGGTGATGACATTTTAGAGACCTGATATTACTAACAAATACTTCTAGATATAAACATCAGTGGTTAATCGGGGCTGAGGATGGAAGTAGGGAGAGGCAGATAAAGCACTGAACTGAGAGAGTTCAAGCCTGAGATTTAACACAGCTGAAAACAACTGTGTGACCTTGGGTAGGATGCTTCCCCTTTCTGGACAGTCATCTTTTTCATTAAGTTCTTGCTATATCAGTGAAGAAAACCAAAATCCAAGATATTTACAGACTGGTCCAGCAGCCACATAGCAAGCTGTCACTAAATAGATTCCTGGTCTATTACTGTCTCAAGACTTAAATTTTGCTACTTAACAGTTCTGAGATGTTGGTCAACTTTTTAATCTTCCTGGGCCTCAATCTCGTTGTGTGTAAAATAGATGTGGTAGTCCCTAGTTTACTGGTGTGAGATGTATCTAAAATCCCCTTTCTCCATAGCCTCAGCTCCTCATTTCCCATCCTCTCCCCCTCTCTCCAGCCAGGGAGCCAGCTGAGTGCTGGAGGAGATCCAGGAGGTAACCTCAGGGTACTGAGCACTTAGTGTGTTAGAATCCTAGGTACAGCATCTGTGCTACTGTGACAGAAGACACTCAATGTAGATAGACCTAATCGTAGTGAATTGTTGAGTTCACGTCTTCCTCCCTCATCCCTTGATCTTGGCCAAGATCTCATTGCCTTCCCAAAATGAAAGAGAGAGTGAAGGATGAAAAAGGTATGGGAAAGACAAATTTTACTCTGCCTATATGTTTACATATAGGTTTATAAACACATAGGCAGCATTAGTGCCCCAGCCTCACCACCCTGAGCCGAGGAGAAAAGGTACCAGTTCCTCTGGATTCAGTACTTCATGCTTGGCATAAGTCAGGACAAGGTGTAAACCCAAAACCAGAATCACTTGTTTCATCAAAAGCTGAACCCAGGGCATTACAGAGAAATCACTAATCCCTTCCAGTGGTATCTGTTGTAGGTTAATAGCAGGAAGTCACTAATTTCCTAAAATTACTGAGAAAGTTGCTTAGTGCTTACACTATCCCTGCATCTGTTTGGGGGTCAAAATGGAACAAATAGTCAGGTGTGGTGGTGCACGTCTGGTGGCACACGCTCAGCAGGCTGAGGCAAGAGGAC
The DNA here is from genome assembly GCA_004027455.1 of Hydrochoerus hydrochaeris. Lineage (NCBI taxonomy): Eukaryota > Metazoa > Chordata > Mammalia > Rodentia > Hydrochaeridae > Hydrochoerus > Hydrochoerus hydrochaeris. The sequence goes on from PVLA01014028.1 coordinate 20,336, forward strand.
TGCAGGTTCAAGTTCAGCTTGGGCAATTTAGCCAGACCCTGTCTCAAAATAAAAAATGGCTGGAGATATTACACGTGTGAGGTCCTAAGTTTGATGCCCAGTACTAGAAAACACACAGACACACAGACACACACACAAAGACAGAGACAGACACACACACACACACACACACACACACACAGAAAGCCCAGAGGAGCTGAGCATTTCTGAAGTGTTCCATAAGAGGGCGCAGCAGGCTCACACGAAGCCTGCTCTGTGGCCATAGCGCCCAGCCTTTGACTCTAGGTCCTGGGCTGGCAGAGGTGTTTCTTTAACCTCTTGTTTGCTTAATTCCCCTCTTTTTACTCTCCAAGAGGAAATAAAGAAGCTTTGGCATGAGATAAACTTGGGTTAAAATCCTGGCTCTGCCATTTCCTGAAATTTTAGCAAACTATTAGCATTCTAAACTGTTAATAATCAGTGACTTATTTTCAGGGTTCCAGAATTACAAAATTATAGATGCACAAGAATGGACCTAGAGGATCAGGAAGAAAAACACGTACATTTCATGGATGTAGGCACTGAGGCCCAGGCTAGACCAGAGCCCGGGATTCTGAAGGCTTGTACCAAGGTTTTCTCAGCTACACCTGGCTGCCTTCTCTTCAAAATGGGTGAAACATCAAGAACATTTGTCGGCGAATAAATGTATAGAAGATAAAAGGCTTTTTAAACAACAAGCTCATACTTTCTTTTAGAGTAGGGACTTTGGGGCCAGACAAAAGACAAAGTGCCCCATTCTTTATCTGCCTGAAGCTGTCACTGACCTGAACAGGTGACTTGACCTCTTGCCCCATGGTGTCCTCATCTCAGTGGTGGGAGGCACAGTGTGGGGATAAAAATAGTTCCTATGATAAACAGTACTGCATGTCTACGAGCCCCAGTTCAGCGCTTGGCACTTCAGAGGCACTGAATAAATATTAGTCCTTTTTTCATGAGGATGCTGGGGACCCAAGGCCTCATGAATGGAAGGCAAGTGCTCTACCACTAAGCTATAACCCAGCTCCCAAAGTGCTTCCAAATGTCAGTCACATAAGCTTTCTGAATTTCAGTGTTCTCGTTTATACAGTGGAGATTTTTCATAGAGTTGTGGGAGAATTAAATGGGACACTATATAAACCCTTGGCACAGGACTTGTGTTATGATTTGAATCTAAATTGTCTCCTAAAAGTCTTGTGTTCAGAGGTGGGACCTTGTAGAAGAAGCGATGCATGCTGGATTAGGGGCCCACCTTCTTCCTGTGTTACATAACTTGGAAGGGTATATTCTTGTCTCTCGCCCTCTCTTCTTGCTCTGCTTCATGGCTGCCCTGAGGCGAGCAGCTTTCTTCTGCCAGGCCCTTCCACCATGAAGTCTCTGCCTTGGCATCAGCCAACCTGGGACTAAACCTTCTGAAGCCATGAACCAAATTAAACCTCTCCTGTAAGTTGCAGATGTCAGGCACTTTGTTCCAGCAATGGGAATGCTGACTAATAAAACTCGCTTCATCATAATGATTCAAAGATGCAATAGAGAATAAGTATTAGTCTCTCCCTTCATGAAGTAAGGAATAACTATTTCTAATGACAAAGAGGAATAAGTGCATTCCTAATGATTCCAAAGACCTATCAGACATCATTCCAGAGATGCATGGTTTTCCTCGCATATCCTATGCCTCACATTCCTACCGAGCTCTTGTCAGAGGTCTCACCAGCCCACCCAGCACAGTCCCCCTGCGAGTCTTATTTTCTCACCACCATAGCTATGGCGTTAAAGGGACTCCACTTTCCCCCTGGATCTTTGCTGCTGCTTTTGCATCTCAAAAGATCCATGCCACCTGGCTAGAGACTCGCCCAGAGGGAGGCCCTTACAGGGCTTCAGCCCAGTGCTGCTAGTCAAGAGTGGGGTTCCTTCCTAGGGCTGCTGTAATGGAGCACCACAAACTCTGTGGTTTAAAATAAGAACGCGTTGTCTCACAGTCGGGCTGGAAGTGAGAAAGCAAGGTACAGCAGGGCTGGCTGTCAAGCTTGGCTGTTGCTTGGCCTGCAGCTGCCTCAGTCCAGCCTCTGCCTATGCCATCACCACACAGCAGCCTTCCTCCTGTGTCTGTGTCTCTTCCTGCCGCCTAGAAGGCACCCTGGCTGAGCCTACTCCTGTGTTTACATCTTAAGTCACCTCTGCAAAAACCCTGTTTCTAAGCCAGATTTACGGTAGCAGGAGTTAGGACTTGAACTTGTGTTTGGGAGGAGTACAAGTCACCTTATAACACCTGTTGAAAGTTTTCAAAAAAGTTGAAATTATATCAGCTCGACTAATTAATTAATATTTATATATATATATATATAGAAAGTGCATTAATAAAATTCTATGGGGTCATTGTGCAAATTTATTGAAAAGATAATTATAAATAATTATACTTTAAAAATTAGATAATTATAATTATACTTACAACTATTTATAGTTTATTAATTATTGAAACAGTTGATTAATTTTCAAAAGGTAACTGAATATGTGTAACAAAACTTTTCTGTAGACCTGGAACTCTCTTTTTGTTGTTAATGTTTCGTTTTTTGTGACAGGGTGTCATTATGCAGTAGGCTAGCCTGACACTCATTGCGTAGCCCAGGCTGGCCTTGAATTCTTGGCAATTCTCCTGCCTCAGCCTCCCAAGTGCTAGAATTACAGGCATATGCTGCCATGCTTGGCTGAAAGACTCTTGGACCATCACCTTTCAACTCTTCTCACAGACTGTCAGAGTACTCACTCTACAAATAAATGTTATTATGTTAATCTTCTGCTTAGAAACACACCATGACAGCCTATACCTGTTGGCAAGAACAGACAAATACTTCCAGCAAACATTTCCAGCTACATCTCTACCACATCTGTGCTCAAGAAAAGTATACTTGAATGTTTGTTTGCTTGTTTGTTTTGTAGTACTAGGCATTGAACCCAGGGAGCTACATACCCAACCTTTATAACTTTCTCACTTTTGAGACAGTCTCACTAACTTGCCCAGATTAGCCTTGAAATTGTGGTCTTCCTGCCTCAGCCTCCCAAGTAACTGAGACTACAAGTGTGTGCCAGCACACCTAGCCAGCACACCTGTTTTAATATGGCACGGGACAGAATTTCACCTTCAGGCCTTTGAGTACTTGCTCTAGAAACAGCTCCCATTCCATCACTCCAGTCCCCAGCCTAGTCTGTTTTTATCTGCTACCTATCCTTAAAAGCTCAGCTCAAAATACACCATGATACCTCCCAGCCTGCTAATGTCCTCCCGCTCTCAGCTTGGTTTGCACTGTGCGGCTCTCTGCCAGTTTCCTTGGTATTGTAGTAAGGTAGAATACTTCAGTGTGGTGCCTCCTCCTCAAGTCCTGCTTCTCTTGTGAGGTTTGGAGTTCCTGGAAGACAGGAACTTTACCTGATTGTTGTATTCATTTTCAAGGTATGCTAGTCAGCTCTCCATCACTGTAACAAAATGCCTGAAGCAATTATTTCAACTCATACTTTTGAAGGTTCCAGTTCATGACCAGTTGGCTCTTACACTGGGACTGCAGTGAGGCAGCTCTTTACCATGTGGCAGGAGCAAAACTGTTCACCTCATGATCAGAAAGCAAAGGGGAGGAAGGAGAGGCCTGGGCTCCCACAATGCTTTCTTTATGTGGTTTTCCCCGTATGTGTCAGTGTCTTAATCACCATTTATAAAGTGATTTAATTACTTTCTTGTTGCTGAGACACAGTACCCCAAACTCACAGCTCTAAAGAGGAAAGTTTATTTTGGGTCACAGTTTGTAGAGCTTTCAGTTCATAGTTGACTGGCACCAAGGCAGGGTGGCATGGCAGAAGGGCATCACAGAAAAGAGTTCCTAGCCTGGCAGGCAGAAAACAGAGAGATCAGAGGAGAAGAGAAGGAGAGACCCTTCCAGGCCATGCCCTCAGTGACCTTCAACTAGATTTCACTTCCCATCACATTTAGCTATAAACTCATCAAATCTCACCCCATGATCCAGTCACTTTTCCAAACTCCCATTTATGAATGTATGAGGCTTTGGGAGGACATCTAGATATAAAGCCTAATGTAAGGACACTGAAGGGAAAAGCCAGTGGACATTTTCCCATGAGTTGCAACCCTTTTCCACATTCTTCTGTGCTCCATAATTATGAAACCCATTAACTCTGTTTACTGTGCAAAACGTTCCAGATCAAGGGGCGTTCAGACTCCTGAAACTTTGTCCAAACAGGAGACCATTACCACAGAGTCAAGGTTCTGATCCTGAGAATACCAGACCCTTAACTTCCTCACTCCCTGGAACACCTTATAAATCTTACTCTCTGAGAGAAAGCTGCTTCGGGCACTTCAGAGCCAACGGTGCCTCTCAGGTCTTCACCTTCCAACAAGCCTGTCCCTTCTGCAAGTTTTCTCTTTTTCTCTCCTGTTTCCTACAGACATCAGTCCTATATGCTGTAGGCCCCCACCCTGGCGACCATGTTTTAACTACACTATCTCTCACTATAGCTGCATTCAGAGGTAGTGGGAGTTAAGACTTCAATTCAATGTGAGCTGGGGAAGAGGGAGCCAATTTGGCCTATAAAAGTCATTTCTTTCAAGTTTTTAATGACTCAAGTAAACTAGAAATGTGTAGTTGTTATTGTATCATCCTCAAAAAAACCAGGTAAGGGTAGGGTCCTTTTCCTCACCTGACTCTATCTAACAGATGACACTGTTAGTTCTGTTCAGAGCCTTCACGTATGTGAGTGCACCTGTGGGAAGACAGAGCTTTGGCATGCTTTTTTCCTATGGCATAAGTAGGATCACAGTATCTTTACTCCTTTACAAATATGGCCTTATTCATATTTTTGTATATGGGCCAGGGATTTAGTTCAGCAGCTCAAGTGCTTGCCTGGTAATCATGAGTTCAATCCCTGGTTCAAAAAAAAAATACCCATATTTTTGTGTATGTCTTCACCCTGCCCCTTTCCCTGACTTGGGGTTCAGCTAAGAGTAAACATTTCAGAACATTCACTGAAATATCGAGATGAGGGCAGGCCTGGAGTATAAGTCTGCTTGGAACTTTCTAGCAGTCACCTAATGTTGTAGCACCTCTTTTCCTTGTACATACAACAGAGGACAGCCAGACAGGGTGGTGCACACTTGTAATCCCAGCTATTCAGGAGGCTGAGGCAAGAAGATCACAAGTTAGAGGACAGCTGGGCAACTTAGAGAGGTCCTATCTAACATAGTATTTAAAAAGGATGAAGCCCTTCAGTATGAAGCCGTAGCTTCAGTCTTCAAATAAACAAAACAATAAAGGATCATAATTGCAATAGTCATCTCCTAGGGTCTCAAATTTTTGGGCATTTAGAGAACTGTCTTCACTTTAATAGTCAAGTGGTGAATGTTGTTGCAGAATCTGTCCCTCAGGAGTGCTGAAGCTTAATATCTTCATTCACCTGTGTGTGTGTGTGTGTGTGTGTGTGTGGTGCTGGGGGTAGAACACAGGGCCTCTGACATGCTAGACCAGTAGTCTGCTATTGGGAACCTGGCCAAGATCCCCCATCTCTCAAATGAGTGTTTGGCAAAGGCTTAAATAAATGAGACAAGTGGTATCATTTTAGAGCTCCAGGAGAATCAAAAACCTCTAGCAGAGGTGGAGACTCTGAGGGCTGAGACAAAGAGTTCTCTGGACCCCCCTATATTTATTAGGTTTTCAAACAAAGAGAAGGGTTACTGAGGAAAGCGTGGGAAATGAGCAAGACCTTGGGAGTCACTTCAAAGACTTCTCCAAGCAGTAAATTATGCCAGCTCAGTAGAATCATCTCATCTCCAGGATGACATTGATGGTATGAGTGAGATAGCAGGAGTGAGACTGCAGCTGCAGTCTCTATCTACTTAATTGGGGCTGGAGCCAGATGTCCCTTGCTGTGGCCTTATGTTGTCCTTTGAGGTATCTCTGGCCTCACAGGCCACTACAGGCCTCAGTCAGGACCAGTGATTCCTAGAGGTTCACTTAGTATGAATCAGCTCCCATTGCCAGGTAAGGGGCGAGGCTTAGGACAGACTCACAGATGAGCATAGAAAGCCAATTAATTAATAGCTAATTTTAAATCCTGCTCAGAGGTGCTTCGTAATGGTCTCCAACACTCGGCCGCTAAGCTAAACCTCTAGTCCCAGTTTCATTTCTTTGATGTTTCTGAGAGCCCCAAGGATGCGTCCATTGCTACAGATCCAGCTGGGAGGGCTGAACTCTCCTGATCATGTAGCTCTCCTGTCTGTCTGTGTGTCTGTCTGTCTGCCCCCTCTCTCTACCTCGTTACACAAGCAAAGACCCAGACTCTGCACATTTCCCCAAAGCCCGTCTAACACTAGCAGATTCAGGTTACAGCCTTTCTGACAGCATCACTACTAACTTCTCCATTCTCGCCTGTCAGAGAGCACAGCTTAGGGGAGGCCTGCACATGCTCCATGTAAGTACATCTACCAGAAGCAGAGGAGCTAGGTCCTGCTAGCTAAGCTATTCATTTTGCAGATAAAGAATCAGAAGCTCAGAGAGTCTGAGGAGCTTTCTCAAGATCCCTCAGTCAGTAGGTGGGACAGCAGGCCCTTCCAAAGTCTGGCTATTGTCAGTGGTAGACCACAGCTAATTTTAGCTCTTTCACACAAAGGCTGTGAAAGAGTAAGTAACCGGAACATCTAATGATAGTCTTATTCCAATTTCAGTTGTTTTTCATTCCTTCTGATTAAATCAAGGAAAGCCTTAGGGTATTTCTAATAGGCTTTTAAAAGTTCTCCTAACATTGTGTCCAATCTCCCTTTCCAACAAAGAGTGGCAAAAGTAGCCAGCTACAATTTAATCACACTTTTTTTGTTCTCCTTGTGTTAATTTTTATGCAAATGATGTTGATTTCCATAAAAATGGAAGCTTGTTCAATTGAAAAAATTTGACACAGCCCTATCAATGTTCTTTAAAAATACATCTCAGGTACTAAAGATGACGAAGACGTCCAGAAAACTATTAACAACTATGCCAGCTGACAATAGTATGGTTAATTCATTAAAATATCGAACATTGTGAGAGCTGGGGCCTCAAGCCTGGGGAATATTGTGCATAATAAAGAGGAATTTAAGGCTGAACCAGAACCCTCTACTGGCTTCTTTGATCTCAAGGCCTGTGGCTCTCGTCTGATTCTGAAGGTGGCTCTGGCTAGCCAAGCTGCAGCTCCAAGAAAAGCCCATTAATAGCACAAGCTCAAATTTTCCATTGTGCTGCTTTCTTGTTCTAAACTTCTCCATTTCAAAAGGGATTTCCATCTCCTTGTGCATAACAAGAGTCTGCTGACCATGATTTTCCCCTCAGATGCAATTTAATGACAGGCGACTTTGCAAAGGGGGTTTGTGACTTTCCAGCCCTGTCCCTAGATAAGGAGTGCACTCTAGGGTGCACTGTCGTATGTGAAGACTTTCTGGAAAGTACAGCCCAGACCTTGGCCCTTTTATTTATTTATTTACATTACTGAGAATTGAACCCAAGAGCTTTGCACTGAGCTATATCTCTATCTATCTATCTATCTATCTATCTATCTATCTATCTATCTATCTAAATAGAGTCTCCTTGAGTTGTCAATTTGCCCAGGCTGGGCTCATACTTGTGATCCTCCTGTCTCAGCCTCCCAGAGTGCTGGGATTATAGGCATGTGCCACCATATCCAGTTTGGGCCTCTCCTTAGACACGCTAAGTATCTCTGGCTGATCCTTTCTGTTGGCCTTGGGTGTCCTTCATGATCATTGGCTAGGAACCTTGGACACTGGGGTTAAGTGCTAGAATGACCCCCAGTTTGCTGTAAGGGTAGATTCTTATCCCCTGTTCCTCTCTGCTTCCTGGCCACTAGGGGCCGAGTACCTCTTCCATGCTATTTCTGCCTTGGAGCCAGCTAACCACAGTTTAAAACCATGAGCCAAAATAAACTTTTCCTCATTTACAGAAAAGGGCATAAATGAATACATTTGCCAGTTATACTGGTGGGAGCATCAGGTAGAGAGGCCACAGAAAGTGGAGAAATCTCTCCTATAGGTTTCAAATGTTATCTTACAGCATTCTTATCTTTAGGGTTCATGGAAGCTAGAAAGTCTGCTAAGTTTTAGTGATACATTCTGAGAGTTTCCCTGTTAGTTATGAAAATATTTCCCTGTTAGTTATGAAAATAACTTTGTGTCAGGCACACAGTTGAGGTGATTGGCTATTAATGGACCTAAGATAGTTCAAAATCACTTTGGCTTTCAACCTACAATATTCCATCATTTCACAATCATGCTGTTCTAGACAGTCAAGGACTGCAGAGTCCTCAGCCTGAGTGTGTGGGATGCGCTGGTAATCAAAGCTGTCAGGGAAATTGAAGTAGGAGGGTGAAAAGTTCAAGCCCAGCCTGGGCAACTTAAGTGTCGTAGTGAGACTCTATCTCAAAATAAAAAATAAAAAGGGCTGGGGACGTAGCTCAGTGCAAAGGCCTTGGATTCAATCCCCAATACTAGGGAGAGGGAGTGTATAGCTTTCTCAGAGAACTTCAGTTCACAATTTTCTTTGGCTGATCTCCTTAGCTTGACTGTCAAGGTCCTTCCTCATCAACCTAGTGTGGTGAGATATAAGAGCACTGACCAGGATCCTGGGCACTGGAGTTCTATGCTACAGTGACCGCCATATTTCTCTGTGGCTCTCTCCTTGTTAGACCTCTGCTTTCTCCTTGATAGAAAGAGAGAATCAGTAGATGGCATTCTTTGAGCAGAATTTATTGATCAGCTCCAGATCAAAGAGGCTGAAAGAACCCAGGTTCAGGCTGAACTCAGACTTGTCTGTGCAGCCTGGTCACTGAATAGAGGACTTTGACACTTTGCTACTTTTGATGGCTTTTACGCCTGAGTGTGCTCTGTCAGGAAAAATACATCTAGGGATAACTTAAACTGCTCTGCTTTCTTCTGGGGGCTGGGTCCCTTATATCAATAACCAGGACCACAGTTCAGGAGCTGCTCACATTTGACCCCTCAACACTAGTTTTAGTGGAAGAGCCTCTTGTCTTTTAAAGAGGAAAATAGGCTTTTGCTGTTTCTTTTAAGGTGCCATTAAACAAGTGTCCAGGGTAAAAATGCTTACACAGGAATTAGGGATGTAACTCAGTGGTAAAGTGCTTAGAATATGTAAGGTCCTGGATTTTTTCCATCCTTAGGGAAAAAAAAACTTTGGACAATATAAAATAATAAGGACAAGAGTAGAAGTCAAATCGGTATTAGCTTCCCACCCCACCCAAGATATCCTTCATAAACATTTTCTGTTCATTATTTCAGATTTTTTCTAAAAAATATGAAGATATCTTTACAACAAAGATAGGTTTATTCCAGAAATACCATTACAATTATTTTGAAAGGCAAAATCATAACTCTCATACAAATATAAAACAAGTACCTATATTAGGCAGGCTTTTGTTTCTATGACCAAAATCTGAGTAAAACAACATAAAAAGCAAGTGTTTATTATGGCTCATGGTTTCAGAGTTTCAGTCCATGGTCAGCTACCCCTAAGGAAAAAAATACCACGCTGGAAGGGCCTGGTAGCAGGAAGATACTCACTACATGGTACCTGAGAATCAGAGAGAGGGAGGAGGGACCTAGATACAAGATGAGCCCCCTGTGGCCTACATCCTTCAACTCTACCCCACCTACTACTATCCTGTTTAGCTGTGAACTTCTCCATGAATTCACCTACTGATGCCATTAACATCCTCAGGTCCAATTGCCTCTTTAGTTTCTAACTTTCAACATTGTTGCTTTAAGGATCAAAATGCCAGTACATGAATGTTTGGAGAATACTTCACATTCAAACATTTGTCAAAAATGTTATTCAGCTAAGAATTCAATGAAGCGACAAGTAATATAGTAAAATGAATTCAAAGGAGAATGTGATAACAGATATACACAGGCAATCTAGAATACAGAAATAGAGTCAAGTATGGTGGTACATGGCTGTAGTCCTAGTACCCTGGGAAGCCGAAGCAGGAGGATCACAAATTTGAGTCTAGCAATACCCTTTCTCAAAGAAAGGAAAGAAAGAAAGAAAGAAAGAAAGAAAGAAAGAAAGAAAGAAAGAGGGCTGGTGATGTAGTTCAGTGTGAAGACTTTGGGTTTAATCACCAGTACTGAAAAAAAAAGATGAAATAAAATGGATACTCAATGCAAAATGGACTATTGCTGTATTAGTCAGAGTTTTTGTTTGTTTGTTTTTTGGTGCTGGGGATCGAATTCATAATCTTGCAATTGCCAAGCAGGCACTTACACCGTTGAACTCAACTCTCAGCCCCTTAGGGTTTTCACTAAGGAAAACAGATATAACTCTAGATATACAAATATATAAGAAATTACAAGATTGGCTTATGATGGTCAGCCACAGAGTCGAATGAGGAAGTGTGCAGAGGGTATCTGCATGTTGGAGCCCAAAGGATTCAATCCAAGGTCTGGAGTTCACCCCTGTGTATAGTGTAAGTTTGCACCAGCAGGCTGATGGGTCTGTGACAGAAGGCCAAAGGCTCTAAGATGAAAGGCTGAAGAGTCTACACTGGAAGCCAGGAGACGTCGTCCTGGCTGAAGACGAAGACTGGAATTTCTCCAAAGAATGGAACTCATTGGTCATTCCTCCTTCCCTTTTATACCTCCAGGTGATGAGCCACCCTAGGGTGGGTGTTCTACACCCTAGAGTGTAGAGTTGCTAAACCCATTTTGTTAAGCTTCTAAATGTCTCAAGTTGACACAATCAATCAATCACTACAGTTGCCTATAGGTCAATAAATATGATGTTTGAAATCACCCCTTAAGTTGCAAATTTATAGGACAAAATCAGTTCAATAGGCAAGAATACTTTGCCTTGTTATCACTTTGGTATAGCTTCTACAGTTGCAAAATACCCTAGAAGACCCCTATGGAACCACGTAACTGCCAAAAGATCCTAACAACACCCGCCATTCTTTTGAAAACGTCCTCAATAGACTTTCACAGTTTTCACCCAAATATGTCATGGATAAAACAGCTAATAGTATGGGTGCACTTGCTATATGCCAGTCACTGTTGCAAGGATATACTAAGAATATTCCCTCTTTTCATCCTCATGACAAGCCTGTGATTAGAACCTATCATCATTCCATTTTTGATGATGTGAAAACTCACTACCTGTGTAGCAATTATGCGACTTGCTCAATGTCACATAGCTAGGAGAGGGAAAGCCAGAATTTGAGCCCTGCTTGCTACACTATGCCATCATTTATTTATCCAACTCAGAATTGATGAACCATGCATATATAAACCATTCCATACTTCGCAGAATTCCTCGAAGTGGAATTGCTGAGTCCGAGATTATGTGTATTTTACATGCAGAGGATGTGACCGAGTTATTCTCCAAAAAGTGACATCAGTTTACACTCCCACCAACAGCTGACTTTAAAGTTTTGAAGAAGAGTTTCTCTGTATCTTTGCCAACAGTGAGTAATATCAATCTTCTCAACAGTTGCTAGCATCATGTGTGGAAATAAAAGATATCTCAGCATTATTTTAATGTGCATTTCTCTTTGATATGAACTTTCTTGAAGAATCATCCAGAAGGATAATTGTCAGTGCCAAAGATCATTCCTCCCCCTTCCCCCCAGTAGTAAGTTCAAAGTAAAATGCAAAGAGGGGAAGGAGTCTGTCAAAGGCCATCCTGAGAGGTGGGGGCAGAGCTGGGATTCCCGCTAGGGATTTCTGGCTTCTTTCTGAACTGGGTAGAGCTTTTCTGGTGGGCTCCGTATCACCAGTGCATACTGGTGGGAGGGACTCAGGGTATTTCAGCAGTAAAATCTCCTTTAAGTTACAGGGAGGCAATGAACATGATCAAATTAACTAGGCCCTTTTAAAAAAAGCACTAAGCATTCAATTTCTACCTCATCAGCAACATATCAAATATTTAAATGAATGAGTGAATGAAGGAAGAGACTATGAGAAAACTGAGTCATTTCTGTGGTTTTGCTTTGTTTGTGAAATATGTAGCCTAGGCTGGTCTCAAGCTTGCGGTGCTCCTGCATCAGCTTCCCCAGCTCTGGGATGACAGGTGTGTGCTACCGTGTGAGCTTCTGTTCTGTAATTTGTATGATTTCTTTTTTTTAATAAAATTTTTATTTTACAGAGAATAAAACAAAAGAGGACAGAACAGAGCAGATCAGAACAGAACATTGTGAGCTACACAGCACTTCACAACAAGACAACCAGATATTAACAGTAACTACCATAATGTGTTGTTCGTTTCCTCCTGCGTTATATATTCAGTTCTTGTAAACTGTTTATAAGTTCTATGCATGTATGAGTCTCTGCATGTATTTCTCTCCTTTCTGTATTAAAGGGTAAGAGAAAAAACTTAGCAAAACAAAGCAAAGCAAGTTCCTAGAAAAACATGGAACAAAACAAACCAGAATATTGAATAGAGCAACACCATTAATCAGAACAAAGCAAAACAGTAATAAAAGTATTTGCCTTCAAAGAGATGGTAGAAGGAAATCCCCCCTATTTGCTACATTGCATATGGTCAACTTCTCAAGAGATGTCCAGATCACTGGCTCCCACTTGCTAAACGGGGTGGGGGGTGTCTGATGCTGGCAGACTCACAGCCGCTACCCCAGGAAGGGGAGTGGTTGCGTTGGTCCCAGCGTCCTAGTCCCACCATGGTGCCGGTCTCAGGAGGCATGGTGGTTCCCGCCCTGGG
>PVLA01014029.1:0-33134 GCA_004027455.1 Hydrochoerus hydrochaeris
GCATTTCTATAGAAGCTGTGGGTGTGAGGCTGAGGGGCATTTCTATAGAAGCTGTGGGTGTGAGGCTGAGGGGCATTTCTATAGAAGCTGTGGGTGTGAGGCTGAGGGGCATTTCTCTCTGCCTATGAGGTCCTACTGCTCTAGCTATATTTATTGGAAACTCATTTCTTTCCTTTTGGAATTCATTTTGTAAATGTTTAGAATATTGGAACTTGAACAGCATTATTTATCATCACTATATAACTGATATTTACAGAATACTACATATAACAGGAATATGCATTCTTCTCAAACTCACTTGACTATCCTTTAAGATACACCTCATTCTGAATCCAGGTTACATCTGAACACATTTCAGAGACTAGAAAGAACACAGACTATGTTTTCAGATCACAGTGGAATTAAAATGTAAATCAATAATTAAAAGATAATTTAGAATTCTGCAAATAATTAGAAATATACCCCTGAGTTGTGTGTGAATCATTATAAATGGTATCTGCATCATCACATGATTAGTATAGCATAGTCTTCATGCTGTACCTGCAGAAGAAATCTTCACAGAGGGTAAACTGATTGTTATGGTTGATTCCTGTGACTGTACCTGACCATGTGGTTCAAGAGCCTCTGGGAATGGCTTTTGGGGAGAGTTTGTAAAGGTTCAGAGATGTCACCTAAACATAGAGAGCTGGAATGTTTTAGGTTGTTCTATATTGGAGATTGTGGTCAGAGCTCAGGGGGCAGAAGGATAATAGAAAACCTGCAGTAAAGACAAGACTCAACAGCTTTCTGCTGGAAAGAAGGACTGTTGTTGGACTCCAGATGATGTGTGTTATGAATTGGCAGAAAGTCTGTCTGCATTTTGCTCATGTCCAGAGACTTTGCCTGAGACAAAGATTGAGGGCAATGGACTGATTAATCTGGCAGAAGAAATTTCAACGCAGGCGAATGTTGATGTGGTGGCATAGCTATTGTTGGGGGCTTTTAGCCGGATTTATATTGCAAGTAAAGAGCAAACAGCCCAGCAGGGTGATTTAAAATGTGAGTTTGACCAGCAAGTTATGGACTGTAAAGATAAAGGTAAGATCTTGAATGCTCAGAAGGGAAAAAAAAGAAAAAGAAAAAGGAAAGAAAGATGGCCTGTAGGCATCATAGGAAGAGGCAGTGGGTCACCACACTTTGCAGCCTCAAAACTGCTGAAGTGAAAGACTTTGCTTGCAGGAGAAAGCTGCAGAGCACCGTGGTACCGAATGGCAGCGGCTGCACCAGGCTCCAGAATGCAGACAGCACAAAGAAGCTGTTCCTCAGAATCAAGTTCAGAGTGCTCCGGAATCCAGGCACTAGAGCCCTACAGCCAAGAGAGAGGAAAGCTTGGCTATGGCTCCAACTGGCAGCAGACTTCAGCATCAAACAAGTGGCCCTGGCTTTAGATGCATACAAAATGCACAAGTTCTGAGGTGACAGCAGCTTCCACCCTGATTTCAAAGGGCCTGGGATACCAGGCAGTGTGCTCCTGGAAGGGCAGTGTGTGCAGCTGTGAGTGTGAACCCTTTTAAAGGTGCAGTGGAGAACCCAGAAGTTTGGAAAAACCAAGAGTATGGATTGTCTAAGAAAACCTGCGCTGAAAGAGCAAGGCCAGCCCAAGAGAAAAGCCATGGGAGATAAAACCATGGCACTTCCAGTGGGTGCTAAAACCACTGAAGTACCATACAAGCCCTGCGGGGCTCACAACCAGATTGCTTCAGATGTGGCTATAGGACATAACATTTGCCCTGCTGGATTTTGAACTTGTTTTTGTCTCAATCCTTTGTATCTCCTGTTTGTTCCTTTTGGAATGGGAGTGTTTATCTTGTGCAGTTGGATGTTGGAAGTGTTTAACTGTTTTCGCTTGTACAGGGCCATGCAGCTAAGGTTTGCCTTCCATCTCAGAGGAAACTTGGGACTTAAACTTTTCTGCAATGCTGAAACTGTTAGGACTTTGGCAACTTTTTCAGATGAACTAAATGCCTTTTGCTTAAAGGGATGTGCATGAGTCTCTGTGGGGGCCGAGGACAAAACATTATGTTTCTAATGTAATATAATGTTGATAGACTTAATGCTGGTTCTTAAGGATTGTTAAACCTGTGTTATGATGTTCAAGTTGTGAAGTGGTAAGAATTAGCATGTCTTGGTATCTGGAGATCAGTTTAAAGAAATGTGTCTGGTTGCCAACTTGACAAGAGTTGCGCTGTTATGTCGGATACATTGTATCAACTTGAACAGGTTAGAAGTTTAACTGAGAGACTCAGCACGCAGTCAGGATATTTACTTTGTAAATATCCTAGTCCTGTACAAAGGAAGGCAAGGAGATTTTGTGACTGCTATACCTGCCCCAGGAGGAGGAGGGGCTGCATACAACATAAGGGAGAGGGAGGAGAAGAGGTTTGTTTTTCTTTCTTTCTTTTCTTTTTTTTTTTTTGTTTTTGTTCTGGCTGCTTCCGGGAAGTGTTGCTGTGTACCATGCCACCCTGACTTGAAGAGTCAGCTGATTATGGATGGAAACCTTCACATACATTGAGCTAAATAAACCTTTTCTTCCTTCATTCTTGGTGTCGAGTATTTTGTCGGAGCAATGAGTGCAAAGTAAAAGTAACCAAGACACTGATCTTTTTTCCATTTAATTCTTCTTTTGAAAAAATTCTTTAAGCTGTTTCAATTCTGCTGTTTTTCATTATACATTTTAGAAGTATGGTCATGTCTATGCCTACAAAAATCTTTGGGGTTTTGACAGGAGTTGTTTTAAGTTGAGTATCTATTTGGGGATAACTGACAGGGTCACTGTTTTAAGTCTTCTAATCCATGATCATGGTATAGTTTTCCACTTATTTAGAGCCCAGATGATTTCTTTAATTAGAAGTTTTTAGTTATTAGCAAACGTCCTATGCAAGCTTTGTTAAAATTATCCCATTTCTTCATAATTTAAGTGATTAAACTAGTATTTTTAAAATTTCAGTCTTGTGCTCCTTTCTCATATGTTTGTATGAATCATTAACTTTTATGCTGATCTAGTAACTGCTGATATTGCATATTAAATCTACAGGATTTTTGAAAAATATTCCTTAAGATTTTATACCTGTGAAGTCATGGCAACTCCAGTGTGAATAATTTTGTTTATTCTTCTACAGTCTGGTGGTCTTTATTTTCATCTGCATTTATTGCACAAGTAAGAGTGGTAAGAACTGATGTCACCATTGCCTTCTAAAGGACAAAGCATTCAGTGTTTCACTGTTAGTATAATGTTAGTTATTGTTGGAGGTTATTTGAGGAAGTTGCCTTCTATTTTTGTCACCTGAGTTTTTATCTTAAATGGTTATTGAATTTTTTCAAATGTTTTTCTCCATCAATTGACACAGTCACATAATTTTTAACATGTTAATATAAGTAGATTGCTTGCAGTGGTTGATATTCAAATACATAGTCTCATATTCCAGAAATAAAGCTATACCCAATCATACTGTATAATTATTTTTATTTACTGATGAATTTTGTATTCTGTTAATGATGTTTGCACCTGTACTCATGTTTTTCTCCTATCAGCTAGTGGTTTTTTTTTTTAATCTATAGGTTAGTTGCTAATTTAAAATTTGTTTATTACCCCAGAACTCTGGTAGGCTACCAAAGAAGAATTACAAATTCAAGTCCAGGATGGGAAAATTATAGAAAAACTTAGCAAGACCTTGTTTCAGATTAAAAAAAGGGTTGAGTATATTGTTCAGTACAAAGGTCCTGGTTTCAATCCTTATTGCTGAAAAAAATCATTTCTTTGTTTTAGTTTCCAGAAGTTTATAACGATTTATTTGTATGTGGATTTCTTTGCTTTAAATTTGGTTAAGGATCAATTAGATTCTTGTGTCTATTGGGTTATATTTTTCTTTTCACATTTTAGAGGTTTTTATTCAGTATTTCTTTAAATATGTATTCAGCCTCATTTCTACCTCTTCTTCTCTGAGACCTTCAATATGAATATATGTTTTGTCATAGTCTTAAAAACATCCATATTCATAAAAATATCCTTGATATTTTGCATCTATTTTCCCTCTGGTGTTCACACTGCAATTTCCACTGTACTGTCTTCTAGTGCATAAACCCTCGCTTCTGTTTCTTCCATTCTGCTGTTTATCCCATCCATTCTGCTTTGTGTTTGGACGATTATGTATTTCTGTTACAATACCCACGTTTTAAAAATTTCTATATCTTGAATTTCTCTGGTAAGACTTTCTATTTTTGCTGAGGGTTTTCTCTTTAAATCATTTCTAAATATTTGTAATTTTTCTCTGTATCATTTTTAAGATCATAACTCCTTTAAAATCTAGGCAGATACATCTAACATTTCCATTCTTTTGGGGTTGGCATCTGATTGTCCTTTCTTAGTCAATTTGAGACATTACTAGTTCTTGATATTTTGTGTCATACAAGCCTTTTTCTTAGCTGGCTTTCTGTAGCATGACTCTTATGGGGATGGAAAGACTCACCTAATTACTGCCATGTGGGAGGAGAAGCCCAGATAGTCCACCTCACCTCATAGACACCTGTGAAGGGAAGTTCATTGTCACTGTTTGGTGATGCTGAGGGGTGTGACTTGCCTTTAGGCTGCCATTTATATCTCCTTGTCTTGGAGGGGTCAAAGAGACCATTTTTTCAACTTTCTTCCTCTGGACTCACTGGTACTGCAGAGGTGGAAGACCTTGCTACCACAGTGCCACTGAATGTCCTGTCTCTCAATGAGGACACCTCAGACACCTCTTCATGGGGTTGGGGAGCAGTGCCACTCAATGCTGTATAGTGGGGAGCTGGCTGCCTTGCTGCAGACTGTCCAGGGTGGATTGAGAGGCTCCTCACATAGTCTGCACTGGCCTGAGCTTTTCTTTCGTGCTCACTTGAGCACAATGATCATTGTAGAAAAGATTTCTGTCTTGGAAAGCTGGTCTTTTCCTGTTGTTTTGAGTGGAGAGAGCTGGGTACTTTGTGACTTTTTCTGGTCTCTATCTTTCTGCCTCTCTTAACTGTTGCTTTCTTCAGCTCTGAGTTCGGGATATAAAATGCAAAAGGAAACCCAGGGAACTCATTATTGTGTTGTTTCTCATATTCCAAAGTTCTTTGCTGGTTTGCCTTGTTTTTACCTCTTAGAAAAGTCTCTGTGTTTGTTTTATATGGAATGCCCAGGGATTTTAGTGATTCTCAGCAAGAGCAATAGGGAGAAGCTTGTTTATCACCTCTCCCCAGAAACTGATCTCTTCTTATGTGGGAGAAGACCAACATTAGCATGCTTGTCAGCTTTCCCAGAACTCTGAGTAGTTGCAGAAATTAAACTGGAAACTTATTATTTTTTCCAATTGAAATAACATGCTCTTCTAACACATTATACTAGCCTATTTATTCTATATTTGAATTCTGGATTGTGTTTATTAGAAATAAACCACTGCATTAGTATTACACTTGGTCTTGACACATTAAAAAGAGAGGAGAGTAGAAAGTGTCACTGTTATTAGTACACAAATATATGAGTGAGTTATGAACTGTCCATATGACAAAGCACTATAGAAAATGGAAATTAATGAACACCGAGACCTGATATGACATGGGTGCATCCCAAACACACGTGCTCAGTGACGGAGTACACACTGTGTGTCATGACTGCATGATTGTCTAAAACTGGCAAAACTAAGCTGTAATGAAAGAAATTAGAGGGTGGGTTGATTGCAGTGGGGGAATGGACCGGAAAAGATTGCGAAAGAATTTCTGGGGATTGTGCAAAATCTTATGTCTTCATTATGATGTGGATTAAACAGGAGCATACACTGATCTAATTTATCAAATTAGACACGTAGGGCCTACTAATTTTATTGCATGGGAGTTATCTCAATTAAGTTGATATAAGAAAAAGTTGGGTGCACTGAATTTTGTAGCTTCTTTCTCTAGGCAAAGTAATGGTGTTTGGTGGTAACATAATACATAGGTGGAGTACACCGCAATGGGAGGAAATGGGATGGAACACAGTGGAATGGAGTGGAGTGGAAAGAATGGAAGAGGGAGAAGTGGATTTCAATCCTTGATGAAAAGGTTGGGGTGGGTGGGCGGTGGATACAGTACTAGAGTCAGACCATACGAGTTATCTTGCTTACTTGTAAACAGATAGGTGGTTGGAGGCAAATCCTCCCTTATGGACTCCAGTCTTCCTGCAAGTGAGTCTGTGATGAGAATAAAAGTGAAAATAAAGAATGCATATATATCATCCCACAAAAGCGGGAAGGCAATGGACAGTCTCCTGGGACATGAGTGACTCAGACACAGGTAACTGCACGTGGAAAGGCACCTCTTCTCACAGCCAAGAGGCTTGCTTAGTTGTCATGTGTCAAGTATTAAGTAGGTTTGTTATTTGGCTGGGATTGCAGAGCAGACTCTACACACACATGCACCTCACACTCACTCATGCAGCTCTAAGGACATCATGCCTGGAACACTGAAGCCCTGCTTACTTGCATGTTCTGACCCATTGTGCACATTCCTGTCTCGTTTGGTACCAACTCACCATGATAAATTCAGCCTGCTGCAGGCTTCTTCCAAGCAGTAGTGACTCTGAGCAAAACTCCCAGAAGCTGTGTGTGTGTGATTTCCTCACAGAGCATCCAGCTTGGCTCTTCTTGCTCCTTCTCCATGATGGGATCCATTTCTCTCTGCGCCCTTGAGAAAGACCAAGGAGTCTGATTCTGCACACTGTGTCCAAAGACCCACGTCAGTAAGCACATCAAAAGCCAATATTTCCATGGCTCGTGGTCACTTTTACCTTCAGTAAAATTCCAGGAATGGGGCTAGGTCTTCATGTGGGGGAGGAATACAAAACCAGGTTTGTATGCACCCCTGGAGGGTAGGGGCTGGCCAGTGGTGTTTTGCAACCCTGGCCTGGCATTTCTAGAGTGGGCTGAGACCCTATTTGCCCAGCTCTGCAAGAAAACTGCCTGTGATGATGGGAGCTGTGAACACACTCAGAAACTGAGTATGTTTGCAGAGGACTTGTATACTGGGCTGGAAATATAAAGCAAACTCTTAAGCAAAACTCCCAGTGGAAATTCAGACCTATGGGAGTGAGCTGGTGGCCCTTGACATGGAAAGCTGGGAGCAATTCTGCATGGTCTGTGCTGCAAATAGCACTTGCCCAGGGCTCTCCAGGTAACTACTTCTGTGACAGCGCAGGCAGGACTGCAAAGACCTGATTGACGAGCCCACCTAGGACAGTCTCACATCCCATAGCTCATTAAAGGGCATGAATTCAGCTCAGGGACCCTGATCACCCCTGAGCATTAAGGTTGGTGGGCTGGGCTGTCCTTTGCTGTGAGGAGCCAGCTCAAGAAGAAACAGGGGATCTGAAAGTCAGGATACACAACTTTTGTACCAGGTTTGGGCAGGAGGCAGCTGCAGCTGAGCTTTAAGCAGCAGCACTGGTGGGGAAGGTCTCATGACCACCCCTGCATGTGGTTGAAGGGGAAGGAACCTCCCTTTGGCAGGTAGGGTCACTGCAATGTGTCACAGTTGAGGATGCATTCATTGTGTCAAGGACAGGTGGAAGTGGGGTGGGACAGGAAGCGGATCAGCCCAGGGGTGCAGATGACCACACAGCAAGAGCAAGAGTGCAGGGAGGGATGCTGGACGGGGGAGGAGTCAGGTTGCTGAGTGTCCTGGGAGCCCAGAGGGGGCACCGTGGTGGCTCCAACTTATCTGCAGCTGCCGGGAGTTGGAGGGACTCAGAGGCTGTTGAAGAGAATGATGGAGCAGGCACAGAGACATGGGCGCCCTTTGGGGCCAGGTCTGCCTGTCCTATGAGGGGCACATCATCTTGCATCACAGCTCTGCAGGACATTCTGACCATCTCTGTGGCAAGAGGACAGCTGAGGGGAGAGTGTGCAGCAGGGATGACAGCTGCCTGCACTAATCCCAGAAGAACTTGTGGAGTAGTGTGGGGTACTAGGGAGATCTGGGGGTGAACACTTTGTATCTATGGAGATCTGGGTCTCACTCACCTGCAGATTGCATTGAGCAGACCCAGACATCCAGGTAGTAAGAAAGGGAGCCATGGGTCCTGGTCAACTGTTGCTCCGGGAGCATTTCCCCAAGACACGGGAGTCAACCCTCTAAGTGAATGCACAGCCAGGGGAGCCACAGAAAGGTGACGATGCGGGCAGGGCCCAGAACCAGTCCAGTTAAGACAAAGGTAAACTGCCGAGCCATCCTTTGCCTCTGTCTTCAGGGCAGGCAGCGGGTGTTTGATCGACTCAGAAATCTGCTTTCCTCCATTTCTCAGCTTGTTTCTGAAGAAATAAATGAGGTCTTATCCAACTATAGTGTCAGTTTGTGTTGGGAATGTAAGGCAATTAATTCCCTCTTTGTTCTGCAGTCTCTGGTAGGAGGTCACCTCATGGCTCTGCTCATGTCCTCCATTGTGAGGTGACATTTGCCAAGGCATTTAGTATCCTGCCTTGGCAAAAACTCAGCATGGATGAATTGAATTTGGAAGTACCTCATGTCATAAATGAGAGCCCTTCTGGTTTACACAGAATGCATTATTATGATTCATTAGCAAAAATAAATAGAATGAATGCTGCCCTGTGTAATTTATAATCAAATATATAATTAAACTGATTATGTAATTTTGAATCCACAAGAAAAGTCTTTTCAACACAAATCATTTTAAGTAAGAAACACGTAAATAATACCACTTATACATTAACTGTGGTGGAATTTGAGACAGTGGTGTTGTAGGTTTGTGTTCAGAGAATGACAACTGTTGGTCGTTCTTAGGGAGCTAATGATTGGCTTTACCTAACCACTTACCACTCCAATTATTTAAATAGAAGATGACCAAAAATTGCATGGTTTTCAGTTGATTTTTATAAGATAATATAACATATAAAAATGATGATTTTATCAACTTTATTCAGTACAACAAATGACTGGTTGAAATGACCCCCACCCAAGTGACTTGGGGTAAACTCTGACCTGATTAAAGCATGTAATGTTACAGTTTCTATCTATCTGTGCCCCTAAAGCTTCATGTGCTCATAGGTGGGCCTTTGTGAGGTGATTGGATCATGGGTGTCATGATTCAATTTGAGACAGCTGTGCTGCAAGTTTGGGCTCAGAGAATGAGGAAATTGATACTCTTCAGTGGCTCCCTATGTTAGGTGCTATGGATGTGACAGTGATAGTCCTTTCCAGTCCAAGGACATGGCACAGTCAAGAAAGGAATGAAGAGAAACCTCATCAAGCTACTGAATCAAAGGCAGCTCCCAGAAACCCCCAGCTCCACTGGGGGACTCCACAGGCCAGTGAGGTACCTGGGCCAGTGCTCAGGCCCCTAAAAAGGGCATGTGGGAGGGCAAGGAATGCCTGGGAAGTGAATGGGTGAATTACATGAGCCTCTACATCTCTTTCCTCATCTCCCATTTGCCTCTTAGGTTTTCTAGGCTTTGCTGCTGCAAACATTGTTGAAGTGTGGACATGTGCTGACCCTTTACACATGTGCTGCAGCTGCCTTAGAATCTACTCCTAGGTGAAGGCTCTGCGCAGAGGAGTGTGTGCATTTTTATGTTAATGGATACAACTTATTTCCTGGAGCTGTGCTCCCATGTCCTCCCCTCTGTCCCAGCGGGGTGTTACATTCCCCCTTAATCAGCTACCTGCCTTTTTCCTAAGAACTTCAGCATTTTACTGAGTCTTTCACAGCATCTTTTGCACTCAGCCCCAGATTTCCCTCACAGTAAAGCTACTAAGGGTTAAATTTCCAGCAAATGAAGTATTGGTAGGAATCTCGTAGGCTGACCCTTCAGTAAGGAGAGGCCCTGTCTTATGGGAACAACTATCCTTGTCCCTTTGCACAAGAGGCTTCCAGGGAGGGGATGGGTGGAGGTCTATGGCTAAGGTCATGTGCAGGTGGCAAACTGTCAGTGACAGTGACCCCTTATAGGGCCAGTTCCTGATCTCAGCATTGTCCCTAGAGGACAAAGTCAGCTACATGGCAGGTGCAGAGCATAGATGTGGAAAAGGCTGATGTCATTGCTTAGATATTATGTGTGCTTTGCAATGTGTGACATATAAAATCTTTTCTGTTTAAGCTACTATTATTTGAAATTCTGCTACTGATAACTGGATGCAATCCTGATATATACAACCCCCTGTGTGACAGTGGACTCAGCTCCTCACAAACACAGGAGTGTGAGGGGTCATGGTTTCTGAAAGAAGGTGAAACTGGTTCACTGGTCCTCAGCATTTTTTTCTGTCCCACCTCCAATCTCCACTCCTATCAAATGCTCTTCTTACACTGCAGACCCGGGAATCCCAGACAGCATTGTCTTCCACTTTTGACACACACTTGTTATTTGATCCTAGAAGATTCCTGTGCTTTTGGAAGATGTGTCACCCTGCACAGTCAGTCCTCAATGTTCCCCTCCTGCTCTGCTGTGACAGACCTGGGTATCAGCTCCTTACAACCTCTACCCCGGAGCAGGACATACCTGCATAAGTGCTTGTTACAACCTTCACCTCGATGCAACCATTTGGACTGAATAAATTTACTAAAATGGAGCTATGTCTTTCTGTAAGACTTGGAGTAAGAATTGGCCGGAAAATAATTCAAAGAGGTGGAAGGTGGAAGGGGAACAGCAGCAAGTCTATTTATGCACTATACAGGGTTCTATACAGGGCTGGAAGATGCTATGTAAGCTTGTTCCCTGGGCCTCTCTGTCCATGCTGTTAGTTCTCAGTTCCTGTGATTCCAACAGAAGGCCTCTGTCAGCAGTCCTGCTTTGTGGGGCATGCACACATTGCTCTATGGTAGAAGCCCCAGCTTTTCCTGTAAGCTGCCTAGCTCATTAGATTGGACACGGCAAACCACAGATAGGGGTTGCAGTTTGTCTTCATGGACTCCACTCCTGTTTGTGTTTAGAATCTTCCATATCACTCAAATCTTCCTTGCCTGTGTGATGGCCAGGCTGCATTCAGGCTTGGAATCAATACCACGCTTTACAGCAAGTTTGGCACTGGCACAGGTTTCTGAAGAATCTTCAACAATTGCAAATGGTCAAATCCTGATAAGAAGTTCTTTATCCTGATTAACTCACAGTGATTCTCCTCCTGTGATGCAAAACTAACACACCAAGTAACGAACCCCTCTCTTATGCAGTGCCAACTGGCTCGTAGGAAAGAGTACATTTCCTTCACATGTTTCTACAACACCATGAGCCAGTGAGGTGTTATGAGACCTGCAAAGGATAAAATTTGATAGGGCTTCTGGGAAGTTGACAGGGGTCTCTTTGCTCCATCCCCTTATTTCTGTCTGGAATCAGCATGTAAGTCATGAAATCCAGCAGCCCCTATGTGTCCTCTAGAAAGGAAGATGCCAAGATGGTAGAAGAGGAAGAATGATTGAGCCCAGGACTCAGGGGCTTCCTAAGCCTGTCCCACTGCTCTGGAAGCCCAGCTCTGGACTTTTTGGGGAGGAGGAAAGTCACCATTCAATAAAGCCGATGGAGTTGGGAATATGTACCTAGTTGA
Source organism: Hydrochoerus hydrochaeris (assembly GCA_004027455.1). Classification (NCBI taxonomy): domain Eukaryota; kingdom Metazoa; phylum Chordata; class Mammalia; order Rodentia; family Hydrochaeridae; genus Hydrochoerus; species Hydrochoerus hydrochaeris. The sequence goes on from PVLA01014029.1 coordinate 11,581, forward strand.
ATATCCTATCATTGATTCAGCAAAAAATTTTTTGCTTTTCTGTGAAATGACTTGCACTGTCAAGCTTCGTTACCTGTTTATGCATCCCACTGGCTAAGGGGTTACCTCCGAGTCTGTGGGAACTGAATAGCTCATCTCTGTCCTTTGTACCTGGTACAAAGTATGAATGTTAGGATATCTGTTGACTCTAATTAAACTGTAGACTGACATGGTTTGAGTCTTCCATCAAGAGATTCTGCAAATCTCACACTGATGTGAGAGTCCTGAACTTCTCCACCCATATCCCCTATCACCATCTACCATAGAAGAGATCTAAAGGAACTGCATTTGGAGTTTGGAAATGTGTTTTGCCTCAGGTCCTATCTATCTTCCCTAGTGATTTTTGTGGGGGTTTGAAAACACCAAGTTCACCTAAATGGGCTCCAGACCCTTGGAAAGGATCAGATTTGTGAGCAGCTCGGGAACACCCAGAAGCAGCCATCACCATTTGTAGAGTGGATGTGCTTAGTGCCCACTTAAGCAGTTAGACTGGTTTTCAGGTAAATGTTCCCTCTTCCTTCTCCCCCACTAACCCTGCATGAGAATTCCCCTGGAAAGGTCCAGGAACCTCTGCCCAGCCAGATTTCCTGAAAGCATTTCATAATAATGTCAACTCTCCCAAATTTCCCTTATAATAATCTATCTATCTATCTATCTATCTATCTATCTATCTATCTATCTAGCATCTATAATAGACTTCGAAATTCACAGGGGTTACATTTGTAAGGTACCTGAAAATTGTGAAAAACTACCTATAAATGTCTATTTTAATAGTTTAAATATGCTGTGTATTTACAATTATGTAATTTACTAAAATACTGTGTTTATAGTCTTAGACATGCAGGATGTTTTGGCAGTATCTTGGGGATCTTAGGACATGAAGAATAAAAATGAAAACATTGGAGATAGCTACCTGCAGGGCACCCAATACACAAGCTAATCTGCCAGAGATGAGTTGGAGGGCTGCAGCCAATCAGCAGCAAGGAGAACTAAATGACGCTCTCAGATTGGCTACTTGCGAACGATCTGCTTAAAAATAAATTCCGGAGGGTATTTGAGGTTTCTGCGAAATTGGGGGAGGGGAGTTTTCAGTGAATAGTTTTTAGCTAGGTTTTAAGGGAAAATCCATGAGTGACTGAGACCACAACTCTGAACCAAGATTTCACGGGGATGTATTGTAGTTAGACACATAAGACATGTAATGTATTCTCTCAGCATGCTGGCCATGAAGAATTACGACTCACAAGACTACCTGCACAAAGTAGGGGTTAGAAAATGGGAGTAAAGTGTTCGGAAGTTGTTTTAATTACTCAGAAAGTAAAATACTCTTTTTTTGCTGTACAAGAACAAATCAAGAATGCAAATTAAAATACCTAGGGCAAATTTTGAAAAAAAATGAAATACAGTAAACATAATAAGTCAGTAAAAATAAATAATAAAATAAGATTAATCTAGCAGAATGAAAATGGCCCAGAGAGGATATTAAACAAGTTGGAAACCAGTGTTAAGGTAATAGTTTTTAACAGTCACATATATTAGTGTTTCCATCAAACATAAATCGATTAAATCATATTAAGTAGCATGATTAAAGATGGATAATTTGATAAAGTAGGCAAAAATGATATTTTAGAAACCAAAAGCTTTTTGTTCTACAGAAAGCTATATAAAGAAGATGAAAAGGCAAAACATAACTTTAAAGATAAGACTTTTATCTAAAACACATAGTAAACTCTAAAAATCTAATGGGCAAAAAATATAGACACTGGGAAAAAGACAGAATTTCACCAAAGAGAATGTATACATGGAAAATAAACCTATGAAATGCTAATCAGCATCATTATCCACTAAGGAAATGCAAATTTCAGCCACCAAAGACATGTCAAAGTAACTAAAATTTAGAAAAATTAACAACACCAAACAGCAGTAAAAAGAGAAACTGGATCCCTTGTGCATCACCGTTAGGTATGGAAAAGGCCCAGCTGCTCTGAAAACCAGTTGGTCAGTTTCTTCTAAAATAAAACATGTAATTAGCAGACAAGCCAGTCATTGCAGTCTTGGTAGCTAAATAAAATTAAATGCCAATTGAAGTTTATATATATACAAAAATGTACAATGAGTGTTTATAGTGGCTTATGCGCACTAACCAACAAATTCAAGCAGTGTAGATGCTCCTAAACAGGTGCGTAGTTAAGTAAACTCTGTTCCGTGTGGATTAACAATGAAAGAATTGAGTTACTGACCCATGCAAAAGTTGGACGAATCTCCTTGGAGTTTCACAAAGTGAAAACAAATGAGCTAACTCAGAGCCGTTATGTACTATGTGATTTTCTGAAGCAGAAAGTTACTGCTACGGTTAGGCTGGGGCGGAGGCAGCATGAAGAAGGCAGGTTGGTCATGAGTGGACAGTGAAAAGGGTCTTTGTGGCAATGAAATATTTTGTAGCTTAACCATCAAAAAGGATACAAAAGCATGACTACAACAAAATTATATACAATTAAGTTCACATCTCCAATGACAAATAGAACTAACTAAATATTAATAACAGCCATTGCTTCTTTCCTAGGTTGTGACATGATTTTGAAAAATGTTACTCTTGAGGGGAGCTTGGTAATGTACACAGGGTCTTTCTATTAATCTTATATCAACACAGTGATTCTCCAGTGGTCTCAGTAGAAGAGGCAATGTCATGAACGGTATTTAAGAACTCTATACTGAGGACTCTGTGATATTATCACTATAGTTAAAAAACAATGTAAATGGAACATCATAACGTATTAGGTGATGGGGGATTCAACACTGCAAAGACATTGTTTCTCCACAAATTATTCTACTTAAAACAATTTAATGATTAAAAAAAAGTTATTAAAAAAAAGGGCTGGGGATTTAGCTCAGCAGGCTTAAGTGCCTGCCTTGCAAGCATGCACTCGTGAGTTCAATCCCTGGTACCGATTAAAAAAAAAAAGTTATTAAAACAATTTAAATAAAAATCCCAGGTGGTTGTTTTCATGAAACTGATAACAAAATATTTAGAAAAATTTAAAATACTAAGAAAAAATTGATTCAATCTTGAAGAACAAAGGGATAATTGTGTATAACTTGATTATAAGATTTATGTTTGAGTAACTAAGGTTTTTATAGTGGTGCAACAATAAATTGACAAGGCCAGGAATATAGCTTAGCTTCACAGTGCCTAACTGGCAAGCACAAGGTTGTGAGTTCAATTCCTGCTACCAAAAAAAGAAAAAAAAAAGTGGGTGTAAAAATTAAACAAAAGAGTCCAAGGTCAGATATCCAGACCTATACAGTCACCCAGTAGAAGATAAGGATACTAGTGTGGTATATAGAAATTACAATTTTCAATACATTTTTGTAATCATTTGAATAGTATATAGAAAAAATAATGAGTTTTGACCTCTTTATCCCAGTTCAAATAAAAATCAATTTTGGATAGATTGTACATTTAAATATAAAAAACAAAATTGTCCACTTCAATTCTTTGGGAAAGATAACTCAGAGGGCAACAGCTGGGTCAAATGGAATTTTTAGTTTCAGTTTGTTGAGGAATCTTCATATTGATTTCCACAGTGGTTGTCTTAGTTAACATTCCCACCAGCACAGCCCTGCCAGCATTATTTATTATTAGATTTCTTATGATTGCCATTTTTTCTGGTCTAAGATGAAATCTTAGTGTTATTTTAATTTGTGTTTTTCTAGTGTCCAGCAATGTTGAGCATTTCTTCATGTATTTGTTGACCATTTGTATTTCTTCTTTTGTGAAGTAGCTATTCAATTCACATGCCCATTTTTGGTTAGGTCTTTTTTTGGGGGGGGTTCTAGTTTTTTTTGAGTTTTCTATATATTCTAGGTCTTAGACATTCCTCAGTCTGAAGAATAGTTACAGAGAGTTTCCCCATTCTGTAGATTGTCTTTATACTCTTTTGGTTACTTCTTTTGCTGCACAGAAGCATTTTATTTTGATATCCTCTCGGAGCTAACTGCACACCTATGTTCATAGGGACACCGTTTACATCAGGTAAGTCTTGTAAGTTGCTTATATGTCCAGCAGCAGAGAAACAGAGAAAGAAAGTGTGGTGTCCACACATGACACAGTACTGCTCTTTCATAAAGAAAGATAAGTTTCAGTTATTTGTAGGAAAGCGTGTGCACTTTGAGAACACAATGTTAAGAGAAATAAATCAGGCACACAGAATTAAAAACCTCACAATGTCTGTGATAAGAGAAATCCAATTATAGGAAACGGTAAAATAAAAGATAGATTAAACAAAAAGGAAGAAGTAGATCTCCAGCGGAAAAGAGATAGAAAGATGGAAGGAATGGGAGGAAAAAGGGAAAGGGGGTGAAGACGGAATAAAGACGTGTTATGCACATGACCCAACTCTGCACAAGGGATGCAAACACCGTGTACTGCCTACATGGCCTGAAAGTTTTTTTTAAAGATTAAAAAATCATATCACTTTAAAAACAAAAGCAAAATATGATTTTCTGAAAGAAAAGTATTTCTTAAATGGGTAATAAAAATACTACTTAAAACACAAAGGAGGGTTAATGGATACAAGAATATTAAAACTGAGGATTTGCCTTTATTGGTGGACCCCACTAAGAGAGAGAAAGGCCAGTGCTCAGAGCAGTGTTATGCATAATAGACATATCTGGCCAGGACATTGTTCCCAAATATAGGATGCACACCTTCCATTGGTAAAAGGCCAGCACCTCACAAAGGAAGATACGCAATGGCCATACACATGTACAAAATGCTAAATCTATCAATGCGCTAAGGAAAGCAAATTAAATCACTGTACTTATGGCCACATTATGTGTAAAAAGCCCCTTTGGTTTCTTATGTCTCTGTAGGCAAGTCTCCCTTGTCTCATTAGGTAGTAATATTTATTTATTTGCACAGGTGCAACCTATGTACACACAAGCGTCCAGATTGCCTTGAATTTAGAGCAACTGTATAACTTGCTCTTCTAGAGAAGAGGAAGAAGGGATGCCTTATTACTCCTCAGAGTATGCTGTGCCCATGCTGAGAAGCCCAGGCTGGCTTACTCGATGGTCTGTGAGTATGGAATGGACAGAGGCAGCACTAGCACCAAATGTCCAGCCTGTGTGTGTGGCCGTGTTGGATATTTGGAGACACATTAGCCTCCAGATTAACTATAGCAGCATAAGTGAGTTGCAGACAAATTGCTGTGCCTGCTGACCCCAGGACAGTTTGCTTACCTGTGTAATTGTGCATTGCAAAAATAGTTGTTATTTGAAGCCACTAGCTTTTGGTGTGCTTTGCTACCCAGAAAGTTACAGCATCACACACCCAGGAGGACAGCTAAAGTGTAAAGTAGAGACAAGATAAAAGTCAACAGCTGGAGGCCTTTCCTTCTGTTGGTGAAATGTAAAACAGCACCATCATTTTGGAACACTAATGGGCACATGGTTAGACAGAAACTCACTCTGACACCAGCAACTCTTCTCACTGACTTTTACCCAATATGAATGTATGCAAAGCATGTAGAAGACTGGTCATTGCAGCTTTACTTGTGAATGATGAACATGGGAAACAACTCAGACACCCATTTAAAACAGAGTGGGTAAAGAAGTAGATTGTGATATATCCCTGTGTCATACAGCCATGACTTTTCACAGCTGCCTGGATTGGCTCCTTATCAAAAACATAGTGCTAACAAAGACTCAAGACCTGGATGATGTTATCCTGATAAGCTGAATTATAAAAATTCAAAGATGGAAAAAAAAAAAGATAATAATAAAAAAAATTCCAAGTAGGAAAAACGAGGCCATGACATTAGAAGTGAGGAGAGTAACTTCAGGAATGCATGAGAAGGCAGCACAGGGAAAGTTTTGATGCTGATGTTTTATTTCTTAATCTTGCTGCTGTTGTACAGATATATGTGCTTTGTGAGATGTCACCAGGTTGTACCCTTATGATCTGTGCATTTTTGTGTATGTATGTCATATTTCAATAAAATTTACAAAAATATAAAACCATTAGTGAAAAGAAGTGACTCCCAGAAAAATTACCAGAAGCAGTTTTCAAACAAATATTACTAACTTGAGTTAGAGAAGACATGGCTAAAAGAATGACTAAATGGCATGCATGCATACCAAGAATTAGTACCTATTTTTAAATAGTCACATGACAAATGTAAAACTTTCTGTCAGTTTTGATCTATTGTTAATAAAGATCATATTTTTGGCAAGAATTTTATTGGTTTATTTTCTATGGTAATAAATATTAAACACAAGTCCTCATGCATGTTAGGCAAGAGCTTTACTAACAATCTATGATTCCAGCCCCCAAATTTTATTTTTTCTTATCATTTTCACAGATTGCTTTAATTTTAGGCAGCTGCTTCCTAAGCAAGTGCTCATATCTTTAATTTTTATGCAGTTTTCAGAATAAAAACATTATATTTGTTGTTTCACATGGGATGATTAAGACAGAAAAATAGCATTTTCCAGAGAAAGCTGCAAAGTAGGCCAGGAACAGTGACTTGCAACCTCTCCCTTCATGTATGTCACTGTTGTGTGTCTCTTGAAGTGACAGTCACTCTGGCAGTGATGTCTGTGTGGCTCAGAAGCACCTGGGACCAAACCATCACATGTGTCAGTATTGGATGTCAAAGTCATGTAATTGAGAAGTCAGCTTAGAACCTGGCATTTAAAGAGACGTATCTCACTCAGCAATCCCTGCTCGCCTTGTCATTAGGCAGTCAGGTCTATGGATCGCTGCAGCAGAGCTCAGATGGGGCTAAAGCACTGGTGGTATCTGTGGGCCGAGATTTGCCTGGGGCCTGCACTGAAGAGTTCAGGCCAGGCGCATGTTTGCAGCACGCCTGCCTCTCGTCTCGGTGCCCCCTCGCCTGCTGCTCTGCTTCCCCTGGGAGAGTGTCTGAGCTCGGCAGCTCTGCTGTCCTGCTCCACTTCCGAAGCTGACTTCTCTTGCTCCGCTGACTCCATCGCAGGTCCTGTGACTTCCCGAAGTCCACAAAGTCCTTGGGATGCTCATATTTCCATCTTCTTCAACACAACTGCAAAGTATTGTTTTAAAAATTAGTTTTGAACAGAATAATTCTGTGTACTCAAAATTATAACAAGGCTAATCAACCACAAAGTCATCACATTTTATTTCTTTTTAATGCTTCACGCTCTCAAAAGTTTGGACAAAATAAAAATAGCTGCGTGGTCACCCATCTGCATACTCCACCTGTTTCTTCATATGATGCTATTTGATATTTTATTTCTGCTTGTTGATGGATTTTCAAAATTAACTCTTAGCTCTACTTTTTATTCATTTTTCTATTACTATTTTCTCTTTTAATAAGCAACCACTGGCAAAGATTTTCTGCTAGGCCAAACCTCCTAGCACTCCTATGCTCTGCATTATAGAACCCGGTTTTAGCAGAGAGCTCCACTACATCCATTTAGCAAAAACTCACTCACCACAACTCTGGTGATCGCATCACCCTCCTTATCTGACTAGGCTTTCCATGCTATGCAAGGGGTGTCTCAATCAACACAGCCTGCCTCTAAGGAGTCCTGTCGTCAGTTTAGTCTGACTTATTTTGCTTTCTTTTAGTCAGCATCCATCCAGCATCACCTGTCCTGTTTCCTGGCTGCAAATCCCTACTTGTTCTTGCCCCATTTTGGAGTGGAGCCTGATCTCTCTCTCCCCCACCTCCAAAATCCCATGGCCATGGTCCCTGAATGTGCCACAAGAGTCCTGAATAAAGTCTTCCTTACTGTCATTTAATGGATGAGTTGAAATCCTATTTACTCAACTTGCCAGGTTGGGTGGGGTTGCACAGCCCTGTAGCTTTTCCTATAACTTGGCTATTTTGTTTTGTGGATGATTTGCACTGTATTACCCAGGCTGATCTTGAGCCTACCTAGTTTCTAGTGATCCTCCTGCCTCAGTCTCCCTAACAGATGAGGCCATACATATGCATGAGATTCACTGTTTCCTTAATAGCTGAGATTTTCAACCTCCCTTGGAAATCTCTTGAGAGACTTGGGTTCTCTTCAAGAAAGGGCAGGTGTTTCCCTTCTGCTTCATGAACACTTTCCTACAGTGTTCATGCCTGTTAAGAGTCCCAGCCTTCGAGTATTCTCTGGTGGTCTTTAGACCCCAGTGTTGTGACAGCTGGGACAACCTGTCTGCTTGGTGGGGAAACGTGCTTCCTAGACGGTCAGGGAAGGTGTAACTACCCTCCACCTGACTCAGCAGTCCTACCACACTGCACCCTCAGGTCTCCTGACCCACCCTCCAGCGGCTCCAGAGGAGCCCGGCCTCAGTGGTAACTCACCTGGGCCCCAGTGACGTGCCCCCTCCCTTCCCTTTTTCCAGGAAAAGACTTTACCATTTGGGTCTTTGCGTATTTCACCTGTAAGGCTCCTGTCTTAGCAAATTATATTGTGTGTTTTCCAGGTTAGCACTGTGATTTGAGATAACTCCATTTCTACAAGATAATGACAATATCAAAAAGAATGACTGTTGTGTCTAATGGATTCCAGACCCTGGGCTCAATTTTAACAATCAATTCTTATAGTAACTCCTTCTATGCTAATACTATGATATTGATTATCTGTGAGGAGAATGGTGACTGGGAGATTCATTTGCTGGCCTGTGACCTCCCGACTGTACAAGGCAGAGCTGAGACATACATCATGGTCTCTACCCCTAGTGCACTCCTTTGAGGCTGTGGAGATCTCCAGTATTTCACATTACGAGCCTAATAGATTAGGCTGATTTTTTTCTAACTATATTGGCTCCTATCTTAGTTACTTTCTTGTTGCTGGGACAAAATACTAGACATTCATGTGCTAAAGGAGAAAATGTTTATTTTAGCTCACAGTTTACAGAGATTTCAGTCCATAGTTGGCTGGCTCCAAGGCAGGATGGCTTGGCAGAAGGGAATAGCAGAGGAGAAACTACAGTTCATGGCAGGGCAGGAAGAAAGCAGAAAACATGAGCCTTCTGTTATAGCTTAAATCTTGATGTTCCTCAAAAGCCTCATGTTCTCATAGCTGGGAGTTTGGGGAGGTGGCTGGATCATGTGATACTGGATTAGGGTACATAAAATCTGGATTAATCCCCTACTTGAATTATCATGGTATCTTGGTTACTTTTCTCTCATAGCTGAGATAAAATACCCAACACCCAAAGTAAAGAAAGGAAAAGTTTATTTAGCTCACAGTTTGTGGAGGTTTCAGTCCATATCATCTGGCTCTAAGGCATGGTGGTACATGGCAGAGGGCAACAGTTTATGGCAGCAGAAAACAGCACAAGTAACAAAAGCAAAAGGAGAGAGGAACACAGAGAGAAGACTCTTTGTGTCCCTTATATTGTATGTAGGACATACCTACCTGGGTGTAGCACTCACACCCATAATCCCAGCATTGGACCATGGGTCATTCACAAACTCTAGAAACCCGTCCATAGTTTGGTGTATAGTTGAATGGATTTACTGAAGACAGATTTACACCAAAGTGCCACTCACTTTTGCTGTGAGTGGCACCAACCAATAGTTTTGAAACTTGGGTGGAATAAAAATGTAATGAAATAAAGAAGGCTGCTCCTTGCTGCTTGCTCCAGCTGACTATGGGCTGAAACAATTACAAACTGTGAGCCAAAATAAATCCATCTTCCTTCAACATGTGGATGTTGGGCTTTGTGTCTCAGCAATGAAAAAATAATTAAGACAGATTTTAATACCAGAAGTAGGGCTATTGCTGTGACACTACCTGGCCACATGGTTCAGAAGCTTTTGGAAATGCTTTGCGACATGAGTTTGGCAAATTTTGGAGATGCTGGCTGGAGAAGCAGCCCTACAATGCATGTTGTAAAATTCTGGTCAGAGAACAGAAGTTCAGAATGTTGATAGAAATGCATCTGGTTAGGTTTCTACTGGCAATTGTACTCCAGGCAATGTGTGCTATACTGCGACAGAAAATTTGCCTAAATTGTCCAAACATATTGCAGAAGATTGAGTTTAAGGATGGTGGACAAATTAACCTGGTGGAAGAAATTTCAAGGCAGTCTAATGATGAGGCAGTGACATGGACACTGTTAACTGTTTTTAGGCAGCTGTTTCTTGAGAACCAGAAGGAAACAGCCCAGTAGAATGAATAAAAAGGAAATGAAAGAAGGAAGATTGCTACTTTCTGCCTTCTTCCTGCCACTGCTCCTCTACTATGCTTCTCTGCCATGGAGCCAGCTGACTACAGACTGAGGTTTGTACAAATTGTGAACCAATGTCAGCCTTGCCTCCTTTAACTTAAGGATGTCAATTATTTTGTCCCAGCAATGAAAAAGTAACTAAGACACCTTCCTTCCCCTTTTATGTCATTTATGCTAAATCCTTAATCTGATATCACACATCCATGATCCAGCCACCTTCCAAAACTGTGGAGAAATCTAGATACAAGCCATACAGTTTCTTTTGTGAGTCAAACCACTCATTGTGAACAATTGTCTGGCATCATGTAATGCAGTGGTGGTGAACCTGTAGAATGCATGTTATTTGTTTTTCTTTAAGATAAAGTATGTTAATGTATGAGGTTTTTTTTTTTTCATAAGCTGAAACTCCAGTATTCAGGTTTAATTGTAGTGTTGGCACTTGGTTGTATGTGAGTAGGTTTTGGGTTACAGTTTGAGCAGTCATCTCTAAAAGATTCACCATCACTTACAGTCAAAATTTTATTCCTTAAATTTACATGATACCTTTTTAAAAACTGGGACAATATGATAGAAATATAGTTTGTACCCTCTGTAATTTATGAAGAAGTTTAATCCCCAGTATGAGACAGTAAGTTGTGGGACTGGGAGGTTCCTTTAGTAGCTGATTAAGGCTGTGCCCTCAAGAATGGGTGAATCTGTTTAAATGCCCAGTGGACTAATGGTCTATCTGGGGAGCTGGTCTGCTACAAAACAAGACCAGCTAGGGCTCCAACATGCTCCCTGTCTTTCTCCATGTGATGTAAGAAGGCCACCAGAGATGCAGACCATGAAACTTGAACCATGACTGTGAACAAAATCAAGTTTATTTTCTTTATCTGTTACCAGCATACGATACTATTATAAGCAACAGACATTAGGATACCAAGTGAGATACAACTAACTGCACACCTTTATAGATTTGGTGCATAAAAAATTAAGGACAAAAATACACACGTGGAAATAATGCTGAACATTAGAAGGATACTGCCTCAGCCCCAGTAAATAGACTTTCTGGGAGCAGCTCCCCAGGGTCCACTGCACAGCAGCATCAGGGCCACTGGTCAGGGCGTGGTGATATACAGGAGTCCAGGGCCCCAGCATGTTTATGTGAGGTGGAATATTTCAGATATGAGAAAGAGCTGACTTTGGTCCCACGGAAATCTCTGAGAACTTCTGTTTTCCTGGGTGTTTTAATGTTTTGCTTTCTCCATGCAATTCCCCCACCTTGGGAGAAGATTGAGCAGGGACAGCAGCTGCTCAACAAAATACAGCCCAAGCTGGGTCTCAGGCTTCCCTCCCTTCCTGCCTCATCAAATATAAATCATGGTGCAATGCACCAACCTCAGGGAGACGTCCTGACACAGGACTGAAATTAATTTTATTTCTTCGCACTTGAGCTCTGCAGAAAATGATGAGGTCAGGAAAACAAGCAACAACAGACTCTAAAGTGAGTTATGGAGGCCTCAAAAATTACCCATCGATCAGAAAAGGGAACCTCAGAAGGTTCTGAGCTTGCTTTTGAAGGGAAATAGACGGGAACAGGGACGGGTGACAGCTAGAGCGCAGAGGGGACAGGTCAGCTGACACTGGGATCCGTGAGGGGCATGTAGCTGCAGGTGTGCACAGCCTGGAGAGGGGAGAATGGCAGGGCCTGGCCTGAGGGAAGTGGGCTCTGTGTTGACTGACTGGCAGAGCCCAGGCAGAGGACTGAGTGTTGCAGGAGGTGGGGCTGGCTGTCAGCTGCTTTCCTGGTGAAGGTGTGCACAACTTTTACCCCAAGGGAAAGATGAAGCGGTGGTCACAAGGACAGACTTCAGAATGGGAAAGATTCTTCAGATGGGTGACCATGACATGACACATGATCTCCCTTAGCCTCTGTAACATCTTATCCTGGGAGATCATGGGAAGGAATAGACAGAAGACCTGCAGTCCCCCCAAGTTCGGGGCTCAGAGTGCAGCCAGCATCCAGCAAAGAGCAATCATCATGGTTAGCACTGCTATTTTGTTGCATTTCAGAATTAAGTTTTTCACATTAGTCAAAAGGTCTCGCTGCTCTGCTGTACACAGACTTCCACACTTCCTTCAGAGGCTTCTGAGTCTAGGGCCCAAGGCCAGGTGTTAGCACGGGCGATGGGACACAGCATGACCACTGTGTTTAGCATTCTCCAGCAACTGAAAAGGTCCACCTCTGGTCACCTTCGCATCCACATCTCCAAATTGCCCATTGCTTTCTGATGATCATCACGATTTAAATTTTAATAATCTTTTTAAAAATCAAACAAAATGAAAAACTAATCTAGAGATACCATATTTGTCTTCCAGACATATTTGTCTGGAAGATCATTGCTAACTAAGATATCGAGACCAGTTTCAGAGTCATTTCTCACCATGACAAATTTGACAGGTTTATTAACATTCTGAGACCTGGATGTGCGGGTCCTGTCAGACTGTAACCATAGGGAGTGGTTGCTGCCAGTGATACAGTACCCAGCATGCACACAGCTGATCCCAGGAAACCGGCCTCTTCGGCAAAGGTTTTGGGCAGAGGAAAATGCTGCCCATTGCTCTTGTCACCTCTGACCCCTATCGAGAATAGAGGACATACGGCATCGCAGAAAACCCAGGTGGAACTGCAGGGATCCCCCAAGCAACACAGGCTACACCACCTCTTGCAAGCCTGCGAATGCAGAGGATCACAGGCAGATGATCTGAGGCATGAGGGCTCTACCTCTGTTGACATTCTTGCCCTCAAGGGCTTCCCACCCTGGTGTGGGGCAGACTTGGGGCTTCACTTCACAATTTCAAATTCCTTGCAAACACCAGAATTTCAACTTCAGCAACATCAACAAAGCAGCAGTTAATGTGTCCACCTGCTTCCCCATGAGTCCTCAAACCATGTGTCATCATGGAAACCACATTGAGAGGACAGCTATGGTCTCTCCGCTTTACTTCTGATAAACAAATTCAATCATTCAGTCCACAGAGACTAAGGGACTTGCTCCCAGTCGTACATGTACTCAATGGCTGATCAGGGACTAAATAATGACCCCGGACCTTTTTTAACATCTTCTCACAAGAAGGAAACAAACTCATGATTTTGAAATAAACTCCAGTTCATCCGCATTCATAAATCTGGAGCTTGAAGCCCTAAGTTCCAAAGGGCAACCTGAGCCACCTTGGCTGGTATCTTTAAGGCAGACACTTAAAAGAAATGACATTTCAGTATGACCTTGTTCAGCAAGTTCACTGAGCCTCTGTTCTCTGGGCTAGACACTGTGCTAGGTAGAAAGGATTTAATTAGGAAATACCAGCAACTGAACAGGTACCTGCAGCAGAAGAAATGCCCCAAACAATCAAGTCCTTGGTTAAACCAGGAGGAGGGGGCTTTCCCTCAGCATAAAGACGCTCCTGCAGGGCCACACGCTGTATGCTGGGACACGCAGTGACCCAGGACTGCAGAGTGAACCCGCTCACACTGTGACTGCCAGCCCTCAGCCCTCTCAGGAAGACTGGGTACACCTGGGTGTCATTGTTAGCAGTTTCTACAGTGTGAGCGTTTCAGTAGGGTCCCCTAATTCATCGCTAGCCTGCAGTAGGTCGTCAGATGGTGACAGGATATGGGATGTTGGTAAATTTTTGGTACAATACAAATTCTGAAGAATTTTCAAAGCCAATATATGATAAATTAAGGACAACTTAAACAATATTTTTATTAGAAACTATTTTATTTGCATTAAACTATTATTTTTGGCAGTCAGAAGAGCAAAATAATGGCCTTTGTTAAGGCAAAACTACCAATCCCCAGTCCCTAAGCTCAGGACAAAAGCCGTGGTATCTCCAGGTAAGGGTTCTTCTAGGATATTTGGATCCAAACTTAAAGTGAAGTACACAAGAAAGAAGTGCTCCAAATATGCACTTATTTAGCCAATGATTTTTAAGATCTTCCTTTCAATGTGCTGTGGAGCTGCCACCGGACTGGCTGAATCCCCACTGCCCACAAGGGATGAGCAGGGCTGCTCTGAACGGTCACTCCACCAGGACATTTTTGATAAGTTGGCAGACACAGCCTCAATGTTAGGTGACAGCATTTTCATCCTTTCTTTTTTTTCTCCCCTTCCTGTTTTTTTCTTCCTCCTAATCTTCTTTCTTTTTACTTATTCATATAGAGCTACCTTGTGTTGACAAATCCAGTATGCAGCTATCAATTGAATAAGAAGAGAGAGAATCAGGTTGAATTTCAATAGCATATGGGACATTATTAGTCATGCAAACTTTAAGGAACATTTGGAAAGTAGAACCAGAAACAAATATAAGCACAGGTTTCCCTGTTCCTTTTCTATCAGAACATCTTCCTTTTTCTTGTTCCCTAGGGTAAGGACTAGTAATCCTGGGATGCAGGAAGATATTGACATCTACCACACTTTGGATTCCAACTATAAGCTGGAAAAATTACACTCATTAACTCATTTAATTTTATCACCTATGTATCATCATTATCTTATTCTTATATTTCAGAGGGATATAAAGAGGCTCAGAGAAGTGACCTGTTCAGGGTAACTCTGGTAATAACCAGCTGGTACCCCTCCAGGGGTTCCGAGAGCCATGCATTTTGGCCTATTCCATTTCCTCATAATACAGAGTCTCCCGTATCTGATGACTCTGCAAAGGGCATACGTTGTGTCTTTGCTGTGTATCATAAATGCCTACACATGGCGCCTACAGCAGGTGTTCAACATGGGCTTATTGAAAGAATGAGCAACCAAACAAACAAATGGCAAACAGAGCTGCCACAGTCTGAATCATTCAGTGACTGAGCATCTGCTATCAGCTAGACCAATTTTCTGGGAGCAGAGCCTGCGACAGGGATTTGTACACACTAAATTTCGTGAGGCAGTAATGTCTGCAGAGAGGGGAGAAGGAAGAAGCACACAGCAGGGTAAAGAGTTCAGCAAAAAACGGGGTCTCAGCTGTAATCTAGATTCAACCTGACCCCTGGGAGCGCTGGAGTGTGAATTGTACCAAAAAGTGCAATTAGGCCATGAGCCAGGCTTTCATCAGTTGTCATCAGCTGTGAGCTGCCCATGGGGGAGGGGCTGTGGCCTCTCAACCAGGCAGCTTCTGCTAGCCAAGGGCCACAGTCTCATGGAGAGACAGCTGTGAGCCATTAGCAACTAACACACAAATGAGCTGGGGAGGGGCTGGGAGGTGGCCAGGAGGGTAAAGGAAATCTGAGCAGAAACTGACAGCGTTTCCCAAGGCAGGCGTTATTAGAGCTCTCTAGCTGTTTCCATTGGGGATTCCCAATTAGTATGTACTTTCAATGCCTACTCCATCACTGTGCCTCTGGGCTGTTCTTAAAACCAGCTTTGCCACGATTCCCCTTGGACCAGCCCAAGCCGTGTGGATCTCTTTTTCAAAAGCCTTATAGTACTTCTTGGAACCAAATGCTTATAGGGTTAATCATCGCATTTAAACTCCTTATGACTGTTACACAACTCCTGGTTATTATACGTACATGGAATTATTTCTCCGGATTCAGAATGTTCCCCAAAAGTTCATTGCTTTAGAGGGTTTGTTGCTGGTGGGCTTTTAGGAAGTGATTCTGAATTCATCAGTGGTTTGTGACCCAGGGATCAGGCTTGTTGGTATTATCGGGAGGCAACCGAGGACACGAGGTGAAGGGAGCAGATTGTAGAGGCGTGGTCTTGGGGTTCTATCTGATCCCTGGCTCCTTTCTCTATGATTCTGCTCTTTTTCTCTGGTTCCAGGCCACCAGCATTCACCTGCCATGCCTTTGCACTGTGATAGCTCTGCCTCACCACAGGCTGCAAGCAGCAGGAACAAGTGGGCATGGTCTGAAACCATGAGCAAGAACAGACATTTCTTCAAGGGGTTATTCTTAAGTAATTTTTCATAGTGGCAAAAAGCTGACAACACTCAACGCTAAACCTGAGAACTCTTTTTTTTTTTTTTTAATCAGTGACCAGGGATTGAACTCACAACCACATGCTTGTAAGGCAGGCACTTATGCCACTGAGCTAAATCCCCAGACCCCAACCTGAGAACTCTTTTAAGGTGTGCATTGTGGTACTGAGTGATCCTCCTTTATATAACAGCCTTGTTGCATACAGACCTGAGCAGGATGCAGTGAGACACAGCAGAAGGGAGTGGTCCTTTGTAGTGACAGATAAGGACAGACTGAATAGGATCCTGTCACAACATATTGTGACTACAGAATATTTGCCAGGCTACGTACTCACAAGCATTATTCATATAACTCTCACATTATTTCTATTGTTTGGCCTACTATTAGAAGACCTTTTAGCATCAGATAAGAGAAAAATCTCAATATAGCATGGCTTTAACAGGTGAAGGAGATATTTATCCTCCACACTGGGCTGAAATGTGCACACGATACCCTCAGGAAATCTGAAGACAGAGCCTCAAGCACGGACTTCATGGCTTCAAGGCTCTGGCTTCATGGCTGCTCATGATTCTCTCTGGTCCTTCTCCATGAGCCTCTTACTCCCTGATCACCAAATGGCTGATGCTGGCCCAGAAATCATATTTACATTCATAACTACAGAGCTATTAGCAGTTAAACATTTGCCCATTTTATCAGAGAAAGTAACAGAAGACACAAAGATACACCCATTTTTTTCCTGCCCTGAAATTCTGTTATAGGATTATCCTTTTTAGCAAAGAGATTTGCCCGAATATATATTTCATCTTCTCAGATGCTAGGTACAGTGGAATATATTGCAGGGAGGGAGAACAGGGGTTCATCTATGGGCATTATCTGCTGTACATAGCTATTAAATTTATTTCCATTTCACAGGCAAGCAAAACTAGGCAAGGAAACAATTTTCCAAGAACCGGCCAGTGCCAGGTCCTGGGTCCGTGCTCCCTCCAACCCTGACTTCACAGTCTGCAGTGACAGGCACAACGCTACGTGATGGTCCTGCTGTAGTTACCTCCTGTTAGTACCTCACTGTACCCCAGAATCCCTCCACAAGACAGGCACAATGTCTACCGCTGCCTCAGAGCACCCATCACAGTTGATGAAAATAAAAAACTCTGAATCCTGATCTCCTTTCTTCTTTGAAATACCAGATATGAGGAGATTGCATTAAGTTAGTAAAGAAGAGGTCATCACAGAAGGACTGCAGCGTTAAAGGCTGAGCAATGCTACACAGAGGGGCTCAGTGGACAAAGGTGTAGCCTCTTCACCATTAATAAAGAAAGACAGCTTAATCATCTGCTTTTGCGCTGACCTAGGAAAGAGTGCCATGATTCTATTTCATAGCAGAATATCTAGGTAACTTTTCTTAAATCATCATTTCTATAGTTCAAACCATTCTAGTTTAGGCAATTTATTCATTTTTGATGTTATTTTCTAAACCTCTGCTACAAGACAGTTGGCAGAAGGTCTCTTGGCAAAAGGTGTGGTGTAAATGTGAAGTTCATGAAGTCACTGAAGGCCAGAGTGAGCTGCAGGGCACAGGGAGGAACTGTGCAGACCAGGTGGAGTGTGCCAGGTGCCAGGCCTCCCACTATGCATCCTAGTCCTGAGCCTCTGACCCTTCCTGCCTCAGTACCACTCTCCAGCATCTCCTTCTGCCTGTGTTCGGTGGCACCACACTGAAAGCTAGAAATTCACAGGGGCTGTCTTTGCACAGACATTGACAAATACTACAAATAAAGATGTGTGTCTTTGAGAGCCTATTGTCATGCATTGCTAGCATAGCACTTGTTGAGAAGTGTGCAGCCATTCAATGAATACAGTGTTTCCAGAAACAGAGAGAGAGAGAGAGAGAGAGAGAGAGAGAGAGAGACAGAGAGACAGAGAGACAGAAAGACAGAGACAGAAAGAGATAAGAGAGGAAGAGAATACAAATTTGAACAGCCTTAAATCAGGCAGGACTAGGGAAAGGACTAGGAAAGACCTCAAATGTGAGCTACTAACTGCTGAGCTTTCCTCCCTGCACTTTTTTCAGCAGGGTCAGAGAGCTCTGTGAAACACTTGTTGGTTGTGAACTGGCCTTGGTTCCTTTAATCGGTATTTACCTCTGCTGAATGCAGTCAGTATTGGTAATCAGGAAGCCAGTGGCATGTGGTTCCATGCATTACACATTTCTGAATGCTGTAGGGCAACTTTAAATGTTATCAAGTTCTCAGAAGCAAACTACCAACTAACTTTGCACCCTGGAGCTCATCTCCCCATTCATTATCTCTCTGGTGAAATGGTATTGCACAGCTAATCAATAGCTAAACTGATAAATGGGAAGGCGCCTTTAAAATCCATTGCTTGATTGCTGAGATGGAATGCTTTATTAATTGGCAGGTGTGATTTATCACTCAGTAGCAAGAAGAGTATTGCTCAGCTGTTCTCACCGACCATGTATACGAGCCGGGCTTTCTGCCTTATCCCATGGAGCAGACCCAGCTGCTGCTGGCTGGGAGCTGCAGCTATAATTAGCATATTAGGTCTTTAGCTATCTGCAAACAATCTGGGTACATTATACTTTTTCTATTGTTAATAATTAAACTCTTCATCCAGGGAATTGCAGTGCAGAGTCTTTGATCCTGCATTCAGATTCCCAGGACTATGAAGTGTTTCTGCCCACGTGGAAAGGGGCAGCCAGGACTGGATCCAGGTTCCTAATGAAGCCATTAGCACAGCCCCAGCACTGAGGACCTGTTCTGAGCTGGACAACCAGGCCACTAGATGTACATACACATGCACGCATATGTATTATGTGTATAATACTTGCAATAACTCTTACAGGCTTATTTCCTATGCCCTTCTTATCATCTCCATGGCAAACACCTTCCAGAGTTCAATGCAGGAAGAAGAACTACTAAGAGTGATAAAGCAATAAGGGATTTTTTTGCAGAAAAATGATGCTATCATTTGTAAGAGTCAGTTAGCGTCCATGTGTGGCTATTTATCATGGTATTGTAACTACCGTTAGCAAGGCTTCAGCAGGCAATAAGGAAGGCAGAAAGTAAGGACAACAAAAAGCACAGGGATGAGCTAGCGTCCCCGAGGGTGAGCCAGAAGCCGCACTGGACTCTTATCAACTCTAAGCCTCTAGCTTCAATGCTTTATTCACAGAGCCAACCACAGATAGGGCTCAGGAGTCAGAGAAGCTGAACACAAGAAGTTCCCGCAGGAGGTGAAGAACTGCAGACCCAGCCCCCAAGAATGGGAGCAGAGGAAAAAATGCATCCGGCAGGAGCCGGGGTCCAGGCTGGTGCCCAGTGCTAAGGACCATTGGATCAGCAAAGGCATAGTGAACTACAGCAGGCCATGTCACGGAGGGTCACTCCCAGTCTGGCTTCTCGAGCTGCTGCGTCCTCTGCCTGCTTGTAGGTGAGGTGTTTGCACTGCTTGATGGGTGCTGGTGAGAATTCTGCTTGACTCTCTCTACCCAGGCTCTTCCAGCACACGCGGGCGACAGAACCGACCTGGCCTACCAACCTGAGGGGCTTCAGGAGCTTTGTTTCAATGACACAAATGTTGGAGCTCAAAATGGCTTTGTATCTCACTTAGAGTCCTTGTAAAGGTCTTGTTCTGGGTGTTGTGAGCCCTGAGGCCAGCTACCTGAGCTGCAATGAGCTATAGGCAACACTCCCTGATTTGTGTGAGGTTTCCAAGGGAAGAGCATTCAGAGCAGGCCCTATGGGGTCTGGAATGCAGCATTGCTGCACACTTCACACACCTGGTTGGTTCTTTTGTCTTCTTGACATCTAGCTCTGACCTGTGACTCAGGCCTCTCTCCCGTACCCTGCCTCACTGCCTGAGCTGGAGGACCTCTCCAGCCCCGGTGTCTGCTTGTTCAGTGCACTGAGCCCACCCATGTACTGGATCGTCCTGCCTTTCCCGAAACTGGGACCTTAGGTCCTCACTTCACTTTCGTCACTGACATTTCCACCAGCCCAAGACCCCCACCACCTCTCACAGCCATGTCTGCTCTGATGCCACCTGGGACCCCCAGAAAGCAGGGTGTCCCTGGTACCGACTGCTGGCTCTGGTCTCACCACCAATCCCATGCCCAAGTGAATCCTGATTTGGGCCCTGCCACGACCCAGTGCAGCTCCTGAGGCTCCTGGGATTAAGGATCACAAGAGGATGAGGAAAATAAAGAAAAGACAAAGCTGGGGTCAGGTGAAGTCCTTGTCCTCCTGATGGGAGGAAAGGAACTGCTCAACCACTGTAGCACATTTATTTATATACTGGGAAAATGACGTCAATTTCAGCTCATCTGCCTAGCAAGCCATTGCTTGGCAGGCCTGGGCCCTTTGCCTTCTTGGTGCTGAAACAACTTGTTTACATGGCTTGCTTTGGGTTCTCTGTTTTTTCTGGGCTGGCCTTGCTTTAGCCCCACACATGTGATCAATCTCCAGCTTCAACGGCTCCCAACAGGGCCCTACACCCTTTCCACATGTTCCACTCTCAGAACTTACCAGGCTAGAGCTTAGCCTTGCCTAGGTTCCTACAGGTAATTTATGCTTGCGAACTTTCTGGTTATGAAATATTTTAACCTGTTTTTCACACTCTTCAACTTGACCTTAATACCTTGTGAAATAACCAAGCTAACAACTGTGTCCATTTCCTTACATAATTAGCTCTCAGGTGTGTGTGGGAGGGTGCAGAGCAATTTCCTCCTCTTTTAGAAAATTCCAAGTGGAGCACGGTAGTGTGGTCCATGGCTAGCATGCGTACTCTAGGTCTTTACCGTATATCCCCTGGTTTAACTGACACTGTCTGCCCCGTGGTGCCAGTGTCTCCTCATGTCCCAGGACTGGTAACCACCATTCTTCTCTCTGCTTTCATGAGCTTAAATATTTTAGATTTCACCTGTAAGTGAGCTCATGCAGTATGTGTTTTTTAGTGTCTGGCTTATTTCACCTACCATAATGCCCTGCCATTCACATATGCTGCTGTAGTGTGAGGATTTCTGCGGTGCCCTTTTCTGTCCATGCCGCATCCTAGTCCATCGACGCCTTGTGACAATCACTTCTCCAGGAAAAGGACACCGCATGTGGGAATTGGGCACAGGGATCTTGGAATGTTTTGTACTGATAATTGTAATTTGTGTAGTTCACATGTGTATGTTTTTATGTAATGCTCAATATGGAGTCAAGGGTGGAGACTCCAGGGGGGTTGCTGGAGGCCCTCTAGATAACCCCTTTGTGAGGACTGGTTGTGGGGTTTTGCCTTCTGTGAGTAGTGTGAGAGAGTTTATGTGGGAGCTTT